>JARQOC010000005.1:81056545-81076070 GCA_033576535.1 Allobates femoralis
TCATATTAAGCGAGCTTATCTAGGCCTGTGGGAAAAAGATTTGAAAATTTAATTCACTGAAACACAGATCGCCCAGATCTACAAGAGATCCCATGGCCCTTCACCTTGTGTGAAGTTGCAAGAAAACTCGCATAAGGTGATCACACGTTGGTACTGCATGCCGTTCCAACTCCATACTTGGAATCCCTCACTGTCGGAAACGTGTTGGAGATGCAACATGGAAAAGGGCACATATTTACACCTTTGGTGGAACTGCCCCATAATACAAACATACTGGGAAATGGTATCGGGGGTGATCTCTGAGATATTGGAGAGAGGCGCAGATCTATTACCGCAAATTGTTCTCCTGAACCTGCAGCTGTGGCCAACAGATACTACGGCTTTTAAATTGGCTAGCAATATTCTAGCAGCTGCCAAGGCCTTGGTGCCACTACATTGGAATACCTCACTTGTCCCCTCTAGGACCCGACTTTTACAAGAAACTGATCTGATATATAGAATGGCTGAATTGGCAGCTCTCTCTTATGGATCTTACTCCCTATTCGAAAAGACTTTGACCCCCTGGCTTTGGTATAGATCTACCCCATCTTTTGCCAAAATACTCACACCTTCCTAATGATAAATTTACACTTAAATTTGCTATGTCATGACTATACAGCTTTGAATCCAATGGCTCTTGAGATATCCCCTACTGACTAAGCCCTGATTATCATGGAGTAATAGACACCCCTTAGTCTCCCCCTCATGTACCATTCTCTCGAGATCCCCACTATTTCCTCTACCCCTTCTTTCTTCTCTTTTCTACCCTATTTTACCCCGTATACAGTATTTTATGATCTGGACCAGGAATATATCGGAATCTTCGAGAGATAATACCTATAGATCCATCTCGATTCAGATGGTTTTTTTTTACAAAACTTTAGCATATAACTGCCTTCAATTAATCAAAAGGCAACCTTGGAACTGCTGGCTCAGATACTTTGACCCCAACTTCTATATTCACATGTACTGTATATTGTCCCCTTCTTTCTTATTATTATATTTTATTATATTATGTGTAAATGCTTACTTACTTTTGTATATCTTTACCAATAAAAAGAACATTAAACGTAAACTCCCATCATCTTTGTGAAACTAATCTGGTGAGAGTTATACTCCTGTCTGTATGTTTGTTGCATTACCGCCTGTTAGAACTGTACCATTGTTTTTTTTACATAGGGATGTCTGTGGGGCTGTAAGTGTGTTCTATGATCCTTAATTTAGTGTAATAATCCTCTCTACTGAACACTGTTATGGCCATTTATATGTGTATCCATTGCCCATGTATTCTCACTACTGTTTTCGGTGATATGTTTAGCAATGATTTGTTTTATTTGTATTCTTATAGTTTTACCACACGCATCATTACTCTTTGTTGAACAATAAACAACAGACTACAGAACCAACAGTCTGTGTATTTGGGACACTCGGAAAGTTTAACTGTATGCTGGACCTCGCACCACATGTAACGAGAGCGAAGGCAGAACGCTCTGTGGCCAGGCAAAGAAGCTGCATCTCAGAAATGTCACAAGTGACACTGGCACTTTACTTCATTTCACTTGGTGCTGCACATCAAAGCTAAGGGTAGTAAAGTCAGGCCAATAGTAATTCCACTGCAACCAAACATTAAGTTTCCTTTTTAAATAAGGTTTCACCATTAGAAAAAATCCTTTGATGCAATATTAACACTCACAGAGATATACATGTGTCCAGAAATATTTATTTGCTACTATAAAGTCATAATTTTTATGCAACTTAAGAGCCATCTTTAAAGACACATACTTTTTTGGCAAAAAAGTGTAAAATTGCCATATGCATTTTGCACACATCCAAATCACAGCTCCCCTCAGCATGCCGCACTCTATTACTCTGTGCTGCTGGGATACTTTGCCTCCTCCACTTTGTCTCTGAGGTCCTGTGACATATAGACCTGCTGCATGGAGCATTTATTGGCACCCACAACATCTACATAGTGTCCTCCTAATCCCGCAAATTACTGTGGATTTCTATTATGATCCACTGATGACAAGAGATGTTCAGATGCAGAGGAAACTGTGTATTAAAGAAAAGTAAAATCTGTAGTGCACCCCAAAATAAAAATCAGGGTTTTTTTATGCCAAATGTGAAACAAGTTTTTAAGGGAAAAAAAAAGCAAATAAATAAAAGGGAAACAGGAAAAAAATAATTGAGCTCCAATAGAAATTTACCATAAATGATCTCTAATAAAATGGAATATAAAGCAACAAAGTTAAAAAAATAAAAAAATCCTTTTTAAAAAACAAAAAAAACAAAACACAAATATGGGAATGAAATTCTACTTTCAACAGATAAAAGGCACATAGAGTTTTGTACAGATCTAAATAAACTGAACATATAAAGCGAGCACACAACAGCAGCTATGCTTAATAAATATTAAAACTATATACAAAGAAAATGTGTCTTTAACACACAGTAACACTAAACAGTCACAGGATTCCTATTGTATTAGGAAAATTCCCGACGGACAGTGAGCCACAAGCCACAGTCATCCTCTTAGAGATAATAGGTGCGATGTTCCGGTTTTGCATAAAGAGGAGTGTTCTTCTGGTGAGCTGCCATGTACGCATCGATCGCATCATGTGGAGTGTTCTTCTGGTGAGCTGGAACATAGCCATCGGTGGCACAAAGAGGAGTGTTCTTCTGGTGAGCTGGACCATAGCCATCGGTGGCACGATGAGGAGTGTTCTTCTGGTGAGCTGGACCATAGCCATCGGTGGCACGATGAGGAGTGCTCTTCTGGTGAGCTGGACCATAGCCATCGGTGGCACAAAGAGGAGTGTTCTTCTGGTGAGCTGGCACATACATATCGGTCGCATGATGAGGAGTGTTCTGCGGATCTTCCACGTACGCATCTGTGCCACGATGAGGAGTTTTCTGCCGGTGAGCTGGCATGTACGCATCGGTGGCATGGTCATGACTGGAGACCTAGAAAAAAAGATACGTACAATAAGTATGCAGTAAAAGGTGCAACTTTGAAGGGAGAGACGTTTCACATGCAGCACGAGGTGTTAAAAGCTTCTACCTTGTCTCAACTCGGGGATCACTGGTTTACTGAATTAGTGCAATTAGACACGTTTATTTCCTTTGTGTTTATTGTAACAACACAAAAAAGCAGAGGAAAAAAGGGCAAACTGGACATAATTTCACACAAATCCCTAAAGATAGGTCCTAACAATTTAGTTCAGCTTATCTAAAATTATGGGTACACAACTTTGTTTCAAGCATGCGAGTCTCGATCACACTCACTTGTGGCAAGTATCAGGTGTGGGCAAGATGAAAATCACAACTGAAACCAGATAAAAGGGAAGAAGTTGATTAAACGTTTGCACCGTGTGTCTGTGTGCCACACTAAGAATGGAGAACAGATACAGGAGAAGAGAACTGTTTGATGACTTAAGAACCAAAATTGTTGAAAATATCAACAACCTCATGGTTACATGTCCATCTCCAGAGATCTTGATGTTCCTTTGTTCACGGTGTGGAACATAATCAAGAGGTTTACTACTCATGGCACTGCAGCTTATCTCCCTGGATGTGGACATAAGTGAAAATTGATGAAAGGTTGCAACAAGTGGTCTACATACAGACCAATATGCGCAGTTGTGGACTTCTTTTTAGTACAGGAGAGTAGCAGCAGTGAAAACAAACTCCCTGTAGGTGTCATCCTGAACACCAGCTGCTGAATATATTGTAGATTAACTGAAAAGCATTGAAACACTCACAGCTAGGGATGAGTTAGAATCGAGGCAATGCTGCAGAACTACTTTTTGTGCACTGTTCGGTACCTGAACCTCTATGGAAGTCACTGATTGGGCAGTTCTGCTTTCCACCCACATGCAGCCAGCCATAAGCAATACCCTTCTGGGGAAGAGAAGGTGAGGATATATTTATATTTTTCCCACTTTAAAAACACACTACACCGCAAAACTGCTTTTAACCCCAGTGTGAGTTGATCAAACACTGCACAGAACTCACACTGCGCCAAGTACAAACTAACCGAGCACCGCGATGCTGGCTCCAGTGCTTGTAGAACGGAAAGCACCCGAACTCCAAACCTGAAGAGGTTCGCTCATCTCCAGTCAAGGCTGCTCTCCTATTCCTACCAAGTAGCCCCATAGCTAGAAGAGACGTGCTCTCTCTGCCTCACGGAATTAAGGGAAGATAACTGTATGGTGCTGAACAACATAAATGGCTTAAAGGGGTTGGCCAGGGAATTTTTTTTTTTTTTAATAAAGTAGTCACTGTAATAAAATGACATACAATCCGAAAGTGTTGGCACCCTTGAAATTGTTCCAGAAAATGAAGTATTTTTCGCAAATTGGACACACTGTATTTTCACACAAGACCTCGAAAATAAGCCAAACAAAATTATTTGCACCTTTACAAAATTGTGGGTAAACAACTTTGTTTCAAGCACATGATGCTCGTTCACACTCATCTGCGGCAAGTAACAGGTGTGGGCAATACGAAATAACACCTGAAACCAGATAAAAAGGGGAGACGTTCACTCAGACTTTGCATTGTGCGTCTGTATGTGCCACACTAAGCATGGAGAGCAGAAAGGAGAAGAGAACTGGCTGAAGACTTTAGAAACAAAATTGTTGAAAAATATATCAGCAATCTCAAGGTTACTTTATCCATCTCCAGAGATCCTGATGTTCCTTTGCAACATAACAAGAAGTTTACAACCCATAGAACTGTAGCTAATCTCTCTGGACATCAGTGAAAATTGATGAAGGGTTGCAGGATAGTCAGTATGGTAGATAAGCCACCCCAATCCAGTTCCACAGAAATTCAAGCTGTCCTGTAGACTCAGGGTGAATCAGTGTCAACACAAACAATCCGTCAACATTTGAATGGAAGGAAACGCTATGGAGGAGACCCAGGACCCAATGCTGACAAAAAACATAAAAAAGATAACTGCATTTTGCTAAAATGTACATGGATAAGCCAAAATCCGTCTGGAAAGTGTATTGTGGAAAGAGGAGACCTAGGTAGAGCTTATTGGTAAAGCACAACATTCTACTGTTTACTGAAAATAGAATGAGGCCTACAAAGAAAAGAACACAGGACCTACAGTCACATATGGTGGAGGTTCAAAGATGTTTTGGGGTGGTCTTGCTGCCTCTGGCACTGGGTGCATCAACTGAGTGGAAGACATTATGATATCTGAAGACTACCAAAGGATTTTGGGTCGCAATGCAGTGCCCAGTGTCAGAAAGCTGGGTTTCTGTCCTAAGGCTTGAGTCTTCCAGCAGGACAATGATCCCAAATATACTTCAATAAGCCCCCAAAACAGATTGAAACAAAGCACTGGAGAGTTCTGAAGTGGCAGCAATGAACCCGGATCCAAATCCCATTGATCACCTGTGGAGAGATCTGAAAACTGCTTTTGGAAAAAGGCACCTTCAAAAAAAGCAAAGACCTGGAGTAGTTTGCAGAATAGGAGTGGTCTAAAATTCCTGTTAAGAGGTGTAAGAAACTTGTTGATTGTTATAGGAAGGGATTGATTGCTTTTGTTTATTCCAAAGGCTGTTATTAAGCTAAAAGTGACAACAATTTTGTCCAGCGTATTTTTAAGGTTGTGTGTGAAATTATGCCCAATTTGCCTTTCTCTCAGTTTTTTTGAATGCTTTTCTAATGCACAAAAAGGAAATGAATATGTACATAACAAACCAGATGTCCTTGCAATAGTTTTCTGGGAGAAATAGTTCAATTTCTGAAACATTTTCAGAGGTGCCAACACTTTCAGCCATGACTGTATACTCGCCCATCACACTGGCTCCATTCTGGCGATGCCGATGCTCACATGGCATAATCAGCGGCTGCTGCAGTCACACTTCTCCATTTATCTGAGGGCAAAGCAGCCCAATAGCGGTCACTGATTCTTAGGTGACACCGGACATTGCTAGAATAGTGTCAATGCGAGATGTGAGTAAATGTTATATTTTATAAGGGGAACTCCTATCTAAAAAGTGTGGTCCAGGCAGTGCACAACGTCTTTCAAAGTATTTTTGACATGTATGACAGAGATGAGAATATGTGTATTCTGCATTCGCCGCCCAAAGGCGGTCAGGACTCTGGAGACAATGGAGCAAGCTGTGTACTGAATTGCCATGATCCTCATAGTAGTGAATGGGAGTTATGGAAACATCACAGTAGAGACTATTTGACTGCAGCCACAAGTGGGATGACAAAGACGCAGAAATTCCTGGCTAAGGCATTAATGGTCAATATAGAAAATCCCTTTTAAAAAGGGACCCTTCACAGTTTTTCTTATTTAAACAGAGTAACTCTTCCAATTGCCACCAGCCATTTGCCTTTTCCTCTGCGTCCCTCCGTTCTAAAGTTCTGCTCTCCAGTAGTATAGAAGCAAATTGTCCCTTCAATTAACTGGGTGCATACCACAAAACGTCTCTGTGGACATTTCTCCTCTGTGGCTGGCCGTTGTAAACAAGGCCATAACCACAGAGAGGTTCTGTGTTATACACACACAGTGGATGTAAAAAACTTATGCAATCTGCATACATTGCCATCATTAAATGGGTTTTTCAGAGAATGAGATAAACTGGAGTCTCGATATGGTTAAAATTGCATCCGGTCCTAGACATGTCAGTGTGAGCTGCAGAATGACCATGTGGACTCACAAGAGCTGTAAAAACCTATTGTTGGCCAATATTAAACAGATGCAAACTCTTACATCCAAATAAACCTATAGGTTAAATGAGTTCTCAGCCAAAACATATGATACAAAGGTTTATTTATTAGGCTGGCTTCACATTTGCGTATGGGAAGGCAGCGTATTGCTGCGTTCCCATACGCAGTCAAACGCATGCGCACTGCGTTCCTATGTTTAACATAGGAACGCATGGTGCCTGCGTTTGCTGCGTTCGGGTGCGGATGCGGACGATATCTGCTGCTTCCGGTGTCCAGCATCCGCACCCGGGACGCAGCCAGTTGGGTTTTTTTGTGCGTTTGGGGACCTTGGACAATCAGCAAGCGTCCCCAAGCGTACAAAAAATGCATTGTCTTCAATGGGTCCGCAGTGTCCTCTGCATGACACCGCAGGAGAACGCTGCGGACCCATTGAAAAATCTCCCGGTGGCCGCCGGTGATGTCACAGGAGCTCACCGACGGCCACCGGAGATCAGCTGAGGCTCTGCTGTCCTCCTTCTCCCCGCCGCCTGTAATCTCCTAGCGATGTCGGCGGGAGAACAGCTGATCTGAGAGCTGTTTGAATCTTCCCGCGCCGACATCTCCTCTCAGTGTCGGCGCGGGAAGATTCAAACAGCTCTCACATCAGCTGTTCTCCCCGCCGACATGTCCCGGAGCTTACCGGCGGCCGGGGGGGGCGGAGATCTCCGGCGCTGATCTCCGCCCCCGGCCCGCCCCCGGACAGCGCCGATTGGCTGCCGGGCTCCCTAGTGATGTGTCCGCAGGCGGACATTATCCGCTGCGGACACATCAAAGTGTCCCTGCTTTTGACAGCGTTTGTGTCTGCATGCCATCAGCATGCAGACACAAACGCTAATGTGAAGCCAGCCTAAGATCATATAGTTAAAATTATACACTCACAACCATGAGACACCAAAAATACATCCAGGAGTGACCAAACCCCAATTTGTGCAATAACAAGATGGTATATCACACATTAATCAGAAACAACAATTAAACATTATGAAAACATTTTTAATATGTTTTGGCTGAAAACTCATTTAAGCTATAGGTTTATCACAAGAGCTGTATCACACATACCTAAGTCAGTAGGCAAATTGGCTGTCATGTGTGAAGAAATATATCTGTTTCTTGTTGAGCACAAAGGTCATCTCCTGGTTCATCCTCCTCATTCTTTAATTGTTTTCCAGTTGAGTGTAGTCAGTCTGTGCATGGCTATGCACATGTCAGACATGGGTTAAAATCTATTTCTTCACATATGACAGCCCTGCTCCTGCCTGCTAACTTAGGCATGTGTGATAGAGATCAATTCAGTCACAACTTGAGAAAGAATAAATGATCTGCATTTCTCCAACTCAGAAGTAGCCAGAAGACTGAAGGCTCCATCTTCAGGGGTTAATCTGGAGTGCTAGGGTGCACAATTGTAGATGTGAGAAGTCAAATGTGGCGCCCCTGCGGGTATTAGCCACAGTGTAAGATCATAATAGTTGCACTCACTTAGAAAGCCAAGCCACTGCACTACCACCTTTGGCCAGTAGGGGAGCTCCAGAGACACCAGAGACTTCCCTAGAGATAAAACACTGGTCTGAGGTAAATTTTCAGACAGTTGGAGCCAGGAGCTCAGAGTGACAGGAGCTGCATTGAGTTCCTGAGGACTGACTGACAATTTCCAGGGCCAAGCCATCGGTCTGAGGAGGAGAAAACTGATAAGAGGAACACTTTCAGAATCGGGTAGCATCATTATCTACCCTAGATAAAAAGCGCAGATACGGATACCGGATCCGTGGCTGCATTAGTTATATACAATACAGCAACCGGAAAAACGTGAGGTAACAACAAGCTTCACAGGGCCAGACACAGCAACATACTAAGAGTTCAGCAGTACTCCCCGAGGGGGTAAGCAGAGAGAGACAAAGGACTCAAGTTGCCTGTTGAGTGGGACCTAGAGAGGACAGATTTGGGCCGGCAGCGAGTTCACACACGGCAGCAGGGCCACATAGACAGCGCAAGCAGGAGGGAAAGGACACGGTGGGCCTGAGCAACTGAACCCCTATTGCAGACTCCGGAGACGGGACTTGTTGTATTATAGTTTGGTTGAAAGTAAACCAGTTAAACCTCATCTGTGCCTCAGCCTCTGATTTAACAGCTACCATCTATCCAGGATTGGGACCATCACCACTGAGAGAATTTGCTGTGAATCAAGTAAGTGTCTGTGCCCTTAACATCTCCTCACCATACTTCCATCTTCATCCATCATTAACTTTAACATCACCTGTCCAGGGGACCCTACAGCCCTACCCGGAAAAGGACTATACCATCTCAGCTGCCTCTCACCATCATCCCCTGGCCAGTACAAGGCAGCGTGGCCATATATAGCCACATTATTCCGGGTGGCGTCACGACAATAACATCTACAAACTTTATAAATTATATAAACTTCTAAATCCCCTGTAAATACCCCCTTTTAGGAGTGTGCCAGCCTGGGGCCACGGCCTGGGTCCAGCCACCAGTGACTCCCCCAAGGAAAGGGACCCTGCGCCGGGTATCCCGGTCCCCTAAGCTGGGGGGCACATCTCTCTTTGGCGTCACGAACAGGATTTACCGTGCCTGGTTAAATCGGTACTGTGTGCCGTGATTAATGCCGAAAATTGTGAGAAAATCCGAGAAAAATTGACTTTTTTATCAAAAAGTGATTTTCCCATTGGAAACCATTGAAATAGACTTTTTCCCCATTGACTAACATTGAAACAAAATGGCCGCCAGCCTCTGAGGTAAAATTGCATCATCACTAATTACCTCATAACTGCCACAGCACGAGACTGCTATTTGAACTGTGTCATAGCCCTGAGCTCTGATCTGACTGAAAAATTTCAGATTCCGCCATTACTGAGCTCACGGCGAGCAGAAGCAGCAGGGCGTGTCTTTGTGGGCGGTACCAAGCTGAGAGCTCTGACGTCTGCAAAAGGGGAAAACCAATCCTGCTGCACAGCGGAACGATTATACGCCATCCCGACGGAAGCAGAGGACCGGAAGGGTCCGGATTAACTAAGGGGCGCAACATGTCGCAGCACGGAGACGCCGAAACACCCGCGACACATATGCAGCTGAATCACAGAACAGAGCGCTCGGCAGCACAGCGGCGCAAGGTGCAGCGCCTATTATGCCGATGTTGATGCCATATACCCCAGGTGCTCCATGGCTTCCAGTGTATGAAGGTAAGCCTAATACTTTTGATGATTTTAAAGAAAAACTGCTGGCTTATTTAAACATGTTTCCAATGGCAGAAGCTCAGCGTGTCGGTTTGCTGATGGCACAGTTAAGTGGTAATGCCAAGCGAGAAGTCACAGCATGGTCCACTGATCTAAAAGACACTGCTGAGCATATTCTAGCTGGTATTAAAGGCAGTATTTGAAACTACTGCTGGTAGCAAAGCAAAGACCAAATTCTTCAATTGCAAACAAAAGGCCAATGAGAGTGTGAGAGACTTTGCCCTGAATTTACAAGAGGCCCTTAAAGCGCTTACACTGGCTGAACCAATGTTTAACACTGGCGCTGATAAATTGTTAAAAGATCAATTCATTGAGGGACTATTAACCCCTTCTCATCGAGGGCATGCGAGTATGCTGACTTTCAAGGACCCTGAAGTGACATTTGCCCAGTTAAAGGAGAGCGCTATTCGTCTCCAGCAGGCAGAGGCACTTTGGGATCAGGATCCTGAGCAATCCATTACAGAAACCCCTCAACAACAGAGAATGCCAGTGACATCAGTTAAGCCCCTGGAGGCCAGTGCTAATGATGCTTTCCAGCAAAAGCTTGACTCTCTAACAGACATTGTCACCTCAATGGCTAAAACCATGCAGGAAATGAGAGAATCACAGATTACACCCAAGATGGAGTTGGCGAACCGCAGAGAGGATATTTCCTGGATGAGACCCCAGAGATACCCAGCATGGAGAGGACGACCCAACGACCGTTACCAGCCGGATGGACACCTATTTGCCGCCGTTGCCGGAAGCCAGGCCACATCGCCCGCAATTGTGATTTAAACAAGGATCCCCTGGGAATGCGGGCCGCTTCGCAGGAGTGAACTTTCAAGGCCCAACATCCTGGCACGATAAGTACGTCGGAGGACGTCCCATTATTCCCATCGTGCTGGACGGTATTCCCATTAATGCCTTGTTGGACACGGTTCCCAGATTTCATCTATACCACATATCCTTTATAAGAGGTACTGGGGCAGATTCAGACATTGATAAAAGACCATCTAATGTTGAGCTAAGTATATATGCAGTAATGGAAAATTGGTACCGGCAAGTAGGATTTAGAGAGATGACCATTAAGATTGGTAGAGCAGAATTAAAAAATCAGGGTATCATAATTGTTGATGTTAACCGACGGGAACCTTTTGTATTGGTAGGTATGAATGTTTTAGAAAATTGTTTTTCCGAGGTTATTACTATTTTACAGCAATTTGCGGAAACTGCCCAATCCTGCCAGCAGAGAATTCTCCGGAGAGAGATAAAAGCATTGGTGCTGAAGCAACAAGTAGAGGTTGCAGGTGGAGAAATCGGCAGTGTGAGGGTAAGTGACCCAACTCCTATAGTAATACCTCCAAAAACTGAAATGCTGGTATGGTGTAGAGCAGCCATTGGTATTAAAGGACGAGATTACCAAGCCTTGGTAGAGCCTGTGTACACTGATAGTAGACCCACAATATTAACGGCTAGAGGAATAGTCGAGGTACACAGGGGAAGAGTGCCCATACGTCTTTTGAATTGTGGAGAGGAAGAGGTCACTTTACCAAGGTACGCTACAATGGCCAAGCTATACACTGTTGACAACAATGCCATCACAGCCATTGGGCCCTTGAATCCGTCATGTCAGGCGGACGACAATGGTTCAAGTGGAGAATTAGAAGATTGGTGTCAGCAGCTGCATATAGGTACAGATTCAACACCTACCCACCAAAAAAAAAGGGGTGTACCGACTAGTAGAAGAATATGAACGGGTCTTCATAAACACCCATTGACTTCGGGCAGATTAAAAGGGTAGAACAACAATTCCTACCGGTAACCACCCACCAATAAAAGAGAGATATAGACCCATACCGCCCGCTCATTATCAATGTGCTAAAGACATGCTGAGGGAGATGAAACAGGCCGGGGGAATAAGAGACAGTTGTAGCCCCTGGGCACCCCTCTGGTAATAGTTAAAAAGAAAGACGGAACCATGAGAATGTGCGTAGACTACCGGCAGATTAATCACATTACCCAAAAAGACGCCTACCCCTTACCAGAATTGAAGAGTCATTAGCCCTTTAAAGATCTGCTAACTATTTTTCCACCTTAGACTTAACAAGTGGGTATTGGCAAGTCCCTGTGGCTGAGGAAGATAAAGAGAAGACAGCGTTTACCACCCCGGGTGGGTCTCTGTGAATTTAATTGTATGCCTTTCGGACTCTGCAACGCACCCGGTACCTTTCAGCGATTGATGGAATGCTGTCTCGGACACAAGAACTTTGAAACCGTCCTTCTGTACCTAAAATGATGTAATAGCCCTACTCAAAGACTTACGAACAACATCTACAAGACCTGGCAGAAGTGTTCGAGGGCCTTATCCCGGTATGGTATGAAGATCAAGCCATCAAAATGTCACCTTCTAAAGCCAAAGGTACAATACCGGGACAAACGTTGTAAGTTCAAAGGAGTAGCACCGGATCCCGAGAAAGTAACCGCAATAAGGGATTGGCCAAGACCTACCAGCGTGAAACAGGTGAGGCAATTCCTGGGACTGGTTGGCTACTATCGTAGATTCATCCAAGGGTTCACCAAGCTCGCAGCACCTCTACAAGACATCCTGGTAGGGCAGTCGAAGAAGCCTTCAAATCGCAATCCTCCTTTCCAGTGGAGTGATGAGAGGGAAGATTCCTTTGAAAAGTTGAAAAAAGGCATTGACCGGAGAAGAAGTTCTGGCATACCCCGATTAACCATCACCTTTAAATCCTTTACACAGATGCCAGTAATGTGGGACTGGGAGCATACTATCTCAGAAGCAAGGAGGCAAGGAGAAAGTCATCGCCTTTGCAAGTAGAAAGCTCCGGCCTACTGAAAGAAATCCTGAAAATACAGCCCCTTCAAGTTAGAACTACTGGCATAGTCTGGGCTGTGACTGAGCGTTTCAAACACTACTTGGCAGCTGCAGAATTCACCGTCTATACTGATAACAACCCATTGACCCACCTGGATACAGCCAAGCTAGGTGCGCTGGAACAGCGATGGATAGCCCGGCTGTCTAATTACAACTTCGTGATCAAGTATAGAGCAGGCCGAAAGAATGGAAATGCAGACGCCTTATTCCCGGATGCCGCACTTGAAGACGTGGAAGAAGAACCGGTAGAACTTGAAGAAATTGAACTACCCGCCTTCCATCGTCCCAAGGTAGGACAGTATCAATCCAGTGCCTACCAGAAACATCAACAGGTGAATCTCAACCCATTAGCCACACCACAGATGGGCTGACACTCAAGACAGCAATCCAGCTGTGAAGTTGGTGAAAGAACTGCTGACTGAGCAAAGTGCGTATCCCAATGAAAATGCACCGAAAGAGACACATCAACTCTGGAAAGAGAGAGGCAAAATGTTCCTGTACCAAGGAAAGCTGTGCAGAAGATATACCAATCCAAAGGACGCAGAGCTAGTATGGCAGATCATTGTGCCTAAACAAATGTAAAAATGGTCCTAGAAGCTTATCACAATGGTGCTGGTCACTTCGGGTGGAAAAAGCTAGAAGTACTTTTTAAGAGAAAGATTCTATTGGGTTGGAATGAGAAGATCAATTGAAGAATGGTGCAGAAACTGTGGTCCGTGCAACCTCAGAAGAAAAGATCTAAAAAACCAAAGAGCACCACTCCAGCCAATAGTTACCAAGCAACCACTTGAGCTCGTAGCAATAGACCACGTGAAATTGACACCAAGCCGGTCCGGCTATGTCTATGCTTTAACCATAGTGGACCATTACTCACGTTTCTTGGGAGTATGCCCGTGAAAGATCTCACTGCAAAGACAGCAGCTAAGGCGTTCCAGACATACTTTTGCAGACCCCATGGATATCCGGAACAAGTACTCGCAGACCAAGGTACAGCATTTTGAATCAGAGATCTTCAGAGAATTTTGCAATATGTATGGCGCAAGAAGATCCGTACAACAGCCTATCATCCGCAAACAAATGGCTTATGCGAAAAAATGAACCATATTGTAATCGATCTCTTAAAGACTTTACCAGAGACAGAGAGAAATCTATGGCCAAGAAATTGCCTGATTTGGTAGACCTCTATAACAATGTCCCGGTAAGCTCCACAAACTGTACCCCAGCTTACCTTATGCGTGCAAGACCTGGCAAGCTACCAATAGATCTAGAAAATGGGCATTGTAAAACCTGACGCAGAAGTGCAGGATTCCAACTGGGACTCCCTACGCCAACAACAATATCGCCAAGTGCAAGAATGTGTAGAAAGGAATCTCCAAAAACTAGAGAAAGACAAGAGCAATACTTCAACCAAAATGCTCTAGCAACCCCCATTAAAACCTGGTGATCAAGTGCTCAAGAGAAACCGTCGCACTAATAAACTGGACAATCAGTGGGAATCCGCCCCATATACAGTTTTAACCAATGAGAGTGAACAATCCTAAAATGTGTCTTATAAGCAAAGATGGTGGATTAACATCAGTACTAGTGTCAAGAGACAATCTAAAACTATGTCCCCGAACATTGAAAGAAAAAGAAGTCATTCAACCTGAACCAGAAGTTATTCAACCATACCCCGGTTCAACCTTTAACGAAAACGAAGAAGATGGAGTATATCACACCTATTTAGGAGACTTTCCTAAAACCTTGGGCCAACCTACAATGGTGCAGTAGTAGTTCCCATGATGGCCTTCTATCAAACACCAGAGCCTGTAATACCAGAAGTCCCAAGACAGGAAGAACAAATTCCTAGTAATAATAGTCCGGGACACGGTGGAATTGCCAACCCCACAAATGTGGAATTATCCCTAGCAGAACCAGAAGTACTTACTAGTATACATCCACCACACCATCACATTGAGTACACCCCAGTACACAAGCGTTACGCAGATCACAGCGTAGTACTCAGGGTCAATTACCAGCAAGATATGCAGACTACCAAATGTAAATAGATTTCATGTGCATTGTCAAATATGTTAAAGTTATGTAATTGAATAGAATCCTAAAAGGTATGATGTAAAGTGGCAGCACGAAGAGTTAAAACTTGGCCTCATATGCGGTGACCCGAGGGCCTTGAGGCCTACTGCACTTACAACCAGAAATATCTGAAAGGAACTTGTTTAGTTGTTAATTAGTAGTTTATTAGATGTAACGTTAAAAAAAAAAAAAAAGCTCAGTACCTACAGAGACTATTCTGTATGAACTACTTGCATATTCTTGAACTCTTTCTTCATTTATCAGCCCGGAGGCGGTAAATTAAAGCTCCGGAAAGATTGCTTTTTGAACATTCCTTAAGTTTATTCATAAACTTTGTTGAAAAATGGACGCTAAGTGCAGTGCCTTTCCTAACAAATAAATAGCCCTCAAGGACAGAGCTGTATTAATGGACGCTATTTGAAGTGACTTTTTACAAGACTCTATTTTTTTAAATTTGAGTGGTTTTTGTAACTTTTTTTTTTTTTTTTTAGACTCTGTAGATATTATCTGTTATATCTTATGTTTATTGTCCCACAGTCCCGGAGTACTGTTCTTAACTAAGGGGAATGTGGCGCCCCTGCGGGTTATCCACAGTGTAAGATCATAATAGTTGCACTCACTTAGAAAGCCAAGCCACTGCACTACCACCTTTGGCCATAGGGGGAGCTCCAAGAACACCAGAGACTTCCCTAGAGATAAAACACTGGTCTGAGGTAAATTTTCCCAGACAGTTGGAGCCAGGAGCTCAGAGTGACAGGAGCTGCATTGAGTTCCTGAGGACTGACTGACAATTTCCAGGGCCAAGCCATGGGTTTCTGAGGAGGAGAAAACTGATAAGAGGAACACTTTCAGAATCGGGTAGCATCATTATCTACCCTAGATAAAAAGCGCAGATACGGATACCGGATCCGTGGCTGCTTAGTTATATACAATACAGCAACCGGAAAAACGTGAGGTAACAACAAGCTTCACAGGGCCAGACACAGCAACATACTAAGAGTTCAGCAGTACTTCCCGAGGGGTAAGCAAAGAGAGACAAAGGACTCAAGTTGCCTGTTGAGTGGGACCTAGAGAGGACAGATTTGGCCGGCAGCGAGTTCACACACGGCAGCAGGGCCACATAGACAGCGCAAGCAGGAGGTAAAGGACACGGTGGGGCCTGAGCAACTGAACCCCATTGCGACCTCCCGGAGACGGGACTTGTTGTATTATATTTTTGGTTGAAAGTAAACCAGTTAAAACCTCATCTGTGCCTCAGCCTCTGATTTAAACAGCTACCATCTATCCAGGATTGGGACCATCACCACTGATAGAATTTGCTGTGAATCAAGTAAGTGTCTGTGCCCTTAACATCTCCTCACCATACTTCCATCTTCATCCATCATTAACTTTAACATCACCTGTCCAGGGACCCTACAGCCCTACCCGGAAAAGGACTATACCATCTCAGCTGCCCCTCACCATCATCCCCTGGCCAGTACAAGGCAGCGGTGGCCATATAAAGCCACATTATTCCGGGTGGCGTCACGACAATAACATCTACAAACTTTATAAATTATAAAACTTCTAAATCCCCTGTAAATACCCCCTTTTTAGGAGTGTGCCAGCCTGGGGCCACGGCCTGGGTCCAGCCACCAGTGACTCCCCCAAGGAAAGGGACCCTGCGCCGGGTATCCCGGTCCCCTAAGCTGGGCGGCACACAAAGATCGAGGTTGCACCACTGGCACATTTAAAAGCTTTTGCTTTATTCAGTCTTCATATAAAAGACAGAAATGCAAGAATATATAAGAGGATTGGAGCCAAGAGGAAGCAAACATTTTGTATAAGACACTACAATGACTTGTCCTCTATATATACTTGCATTTATGCTGGAAGTAAAAGATTTTATCAGTACGTGTGATTGCAATCTAGATCTTTACTTCGAAAAATCCATGATGATCCAGGGCCTCTCACTCCGCTATTAGATTGATAAATCTCCTCCAATAAAGGATCAAATCACATTCGGGCCTCATTTACACACAGGATTCAATCAATAGCTTGTATTCATTACTATAAGGCCTTTGCATTATGCATCAGTATATCACAAGAGTGAATTTAGCTTATTTTGGTTCTCACCGTAAAATCTCTTCCACGTAGTCTTCATTGGGGGACACAGGAACTATGGGTTAATATACTGATACCTGGAGACCAACACTAAGAAGACATCTTAGAAAAAAAGCCGACCCCTCCGTTTCACCAGAGTACACCTGAGTAGTTTATTCAGCTAATGCAAAAGCAAGGGAGGGTGCTGTGTCCCCAATGAGGACTACAAGAAAAACATTTACAGCGAGTACAGAAACAAAACAAACATTTTTTCAGTAGTCACTTCATTGGGAGACACAGGACATCATAAAGCTGTACTTGTGGTGTGAAAACTAATACCAGTATTGCAGAAGAAAGAATAGCCATCTCAGCAGATGGGCACTACAAGCAGCAGTTTCCAGTAACCCAAGTTAAGAGCTCCACAATGATGTGGGGAGAATATATCAGCTCTAAGGGAAAAGAACAGTGTTCCCCAACTCCAGTCCTCAGGAGCCACCAACACTGCAGGTTTTCAGGATTTCCTATCTTTGCACCCGGTGATAAATCCCATCATCTATGCAATGCTAAAGAAATCCTGAAAACATGCACTGTTCATGAGCTCCTGAGGACTGGAGTTGGGGATCTCTGGAATAGAACAAGAGACACGTGGAGATGCAAGACCCAGGAGGCTCCTACTTCATGGAAAAGTCTCATCTTAGACCAACCTTTTGCATTGGCGGATCAAAACCAGAGAACAATGGAAGCACTAGGGGTGGTCTGACCTTGGCGAGGGCATATCGGGATGACCCACGGGGCAACTGAAGATCCAAACAGAGTGATAAACCATTCGGACCACATCAGATTGCATCCAGGAGATGAGAGGTGAAGTGCCTAAAGGAAGGACAGCAATCTCCTCATTAAGGTGAATGGCAGAGAAAGCACTTAAGAAAAAAGAGGGAGCCAAATGCCAGACCACTCTGTCCAGGTGAAGTAAAGACAGGGAAGAGTCACCACTCATAGCCTCGCTTAATGGAAGAGATCACTATAGAGGGAAAAAAAATAAAATAAAATCAGGTTGCTGAGAAGCCGGATTGGAGAGAGTCTCTGCCTGGCAAGAAAGGAGAGGACTGAATGGCGTCCACTTGGTAGCCCAAAGATTGCCCCTTTAGATGGCAGTCCTGATCTATGGCTTCTAAGTCGTGTTTTTAGTGGACAATGATAGCCAAGGCAAGAACCTGTGGGAGACAACCTTGGCTCAAGACAGGCAAGAATTTTTAACAAAAAAGGAAGATGTCACCATAGGAGCACTGCCGATAGCTTTGGTTAGGTTAGGTGTGAACTTAAGACAGGCTTGAGACTAAGGCTGGAAGCACACTGTCCGAGTGACATGGAGTTACTCCCACGAGTCTCGGATCATTCACCCGGGACGGCCTCCCCCTCTCTGGACGGGAGCAGTGGAGTTACATAGAAGAACATACCACTGACTGTATCCCATCCAAAGAGGCAGGGTCGAGTCGGGTGAATGATCCGAGACTCGTGCCAGTAACTCGCATGTCACTCGGACAGGGTATTTCCAGCCTTAGACTAATGTCTGCCTCCAACTGACAGTAAGCTAAACTCAGTTAGGTGTCAGCTTTTGGGAAGGAATCAGATTTTTTTTTCTAGGATCTTAGTTTCTGCCTCCAGGTGGACACAGTTCCTGTGACTCCCAAAGTGACCGAGAATATGAAGTTATCCCCGATCCCTAGGATAGTGGATAACCTGGGAGCAGACTGCGGAACCCCATTCTGAATTTAAGCGGAGTTGCGCGTGCTCAGCCTACACTCTATTCATTGTCTATATGACTGACGGAAATAACTGTGCTTTGCAATCCCATAGACAACAAATGGAGTGAAGGTCGAGCAAATGCATTTCCACAGTAATGAAAATTGGGTCTACAGAGCCCCATTATTTAGGATACTAGGGAATAACTTCATTTTGGGAATAACCTTTAAAGGCTAAGGACACATTCACACAATTTTTTAAAGGTTTATTTGCTTTAAACCCCTTCCCGACATAGGACGGTGTACAACGTCCTGACAGATTTGAGCTGCTGCAGCTCCTGTGAGTGGGGTCACTCAGGTGTCACAGATGCTGCTGCTCTGTGACAACCTGTAGATGACCCCACAGGGGTGGATTTTAAACCCCCCCCCATGCCCATGACCCCTCCGATCAGCAGTTTAAAAGTGAAACTGCCGATCGGAGGGAATCATAGGGATTCACCCCCTCCAGATCTGATTGGAGCTCTCCAATCAGATCTGGAGGGGCGGATCAGCAGGTGCCCCACCCCTCCTCACCCCCCTCTCGCTCCAGACTCACAGGGGCCCCCCCGCCGTTCCCCCCCAACCGCCCGCCCCTCTCTATTATGTATATGCCGGCGGGCGCACAGTGCCTGCCCCCCCGCTCCAGTGCTCTTCTCCCCCCAGGTTGCCCCCACCTCCTGCCCCGTGCC
>JARQOC010000005.1:81076170-81131098 GCA_033576535.1 Allobates femoralis
AGCGGAGAAGGCTGGTAACTAAGGTATACATCGGGTATCTAGGCAGCGCGCGCTGCCTAGTTACCCGCAGTTTACCCTGGATACCAGCCTGCAGACATCATGGAAACGATAAAGAAATCGGATCGAATTGTGCCATGGTGTGAAGCCAGCCTAAGCCAGAGTCCATGTGGCCTGTGAGAGGCAGCAGCCTCTGTAACCAATGGATTAAGGTCAGTGGGCACAGCGGCACTGTCATGGACTAGATGTAATGGGTCATGTGGGGACACTGCCATTGAGAGAGATTGGGAGTGTCTCAAGTGTCCCGTTTATCAAGGACTATGCAAACACTGGCGCATTTGCCATTGGAAAAAGGCTGGAATAGTTCCATTAAAGAGTGAACTGTGTATTACCGTGTGAACTGTGCACTACATGCAGTTTATGAAGCTTTTTAATAAACTGCTGGAGTTTGCATCACTTTAAAACTTGATTGTTGGTATCAATTCTGCTGCCAAGCGTGTCCCCCAGGGTGCGCTACCTCATAGCACATATACATGTTTTAGACTCCTGCTTGAAAAGCCAAGCAGGTATGCCAAAGGCGCATTAGGAAAACTCCAGAAGCGTGTTTTTTGATGCCTTTTAAATTGTTTATTGTATTTGTTGCTTCTGATTGTTTGTTGTATTGCACTTGTAAGAATAAGGTTATGTGCCCACCCTGCAGATTTGGTGCAGAAATATTCTGCAGAAAATCTGCATCCTGTGCAGAAAAACGTAGCAAAATACGAAAAGTGGATTTTTTGCATATTAAAGATTGTGCATTTTTGCTGCATTTTTCTGTCTTCCTTTCACCTCCAGGAAGCTGAAATTGTGAAATTCTTAGACAGAGAGGGAGAGTGATGTGTGCACATGGCCTAAGGCCGGCTGCACACCGCGATTTGCAAACAGAACCAGTTTGCAGCCGGATGCCGCTGATAGCAGCCGCAGCTGCTGCAATTTTAAGATCCTCGCTAACCACTGTCCTGCAATCACAGCAGGGGACAGCCGGTGGTGCTGAAATTTTGCAGCGTTCGCTGGTAAACTTCAGCCGTCGGTGTCCGGTTCCTGAATCCTCCCGGATCTGGGCAATCCGGCGCCATGGACTCCTATGTTAGGGAGCGCTGGATCGACCCCGGATTTGGGCAGATCTTTCGCCCTGGGCACAAAAACATTGCAAGCAATTTTTGTGCACCGGAGGAAAATTCGAATACACCTGGATCTTCCCGGACAGATGGAAACCGGATGACACATAGCTGCCATCTGGTTCCATCCAGCCCCCAGGGGCAGCATAACAGCAAAATCGGGTCCGGGGCTGTCAGGTTTACACCGGACCTGCTTCACCTGTGGTGTGAAGCCGGCCTAATAGGCACAGAAGTGCAGCATTTCTACTAGATCAAAAACTCATTGTGGGAACATAGCCTAAGGTCACAGTCACATGTTGAGTATTTTACCTCAGTATTTGGTGAGTTTTTACCTCAATATTTGTAGACAAAACTAGGAGAGGAACAATCAGAGGAAAAGTCTAATAGTAACACGTCACCACTTCTGCATTTCTCACCCACTCCTTGTGAGTTTTGGATGATGCAGATTATCTGCAGCATTTCTGTACCTATTATGTAAATTAGGATACTTACCTTTTTGTGCGCATTTTTTGTTATATCCATTTTTTATGTTTTTTATGCTGCAGTTTTTGTCTTCTGTTATTTCCTGTTTTATATACAGTAATGCTATTTTGTTGTTGGTACTGCCTGGTATTTTGATTTGACAAAACTTTATAGATATACATATGTGAATTCAATGTGTTTTTGATGAATTTCCACAGCAGAAACACACTTTACACGTGGCTACATTTCTAGGGTGGCTACAGGTAACTTACTGGTTGCAGTGAAATCATGGAGACAAGGTTCTATCTTGTTGCTGTGTACAAATGGAATAATCTCTCCATGATTTCACTGCAACCAGTAAGTTACCTGTAGCCACCCTAGAAATGTAGCCACGTGTAAAGGTACCCTAAGGCTGCATTCACACTCAGTGTAATTGCTGCGTTTTTTGCCCCGATTTTTTGTGGCGGTAAAAAAAACACGATGCATTCACACACTGCGTTTTTTTAAGGCCACATTTTTCCCCCCAGGAGGCGCAGGAGGAAGTGATGTCACACGGGGGGAGGAAGAATCTAGTGTGTCGTCCCGTCCCCCCCCCGAATTCCCCGTGTGACACGTCGGGGCTGAAGTTTTGCTTTCCCAGTGTATCTACATACACTATCTACATACACTGTGAAAGCAAAATAACAGAGAAAATATTGTATTAAAAATAAAAAAACTAAATAAATACTTACCTCTCCGCCGGCTGTTCGGGACTTGAGGGGAAGACGTATGAGCGCTGCCAGGACCTTAAAGATGTGATTTAAGGTCCTGGCAGTGATCAGACGTCTTCTTCCCCTCAGTTCCTGGACAGCCGGTGGAGAGGTATGTATTTTTGTTTTTTATCTTTAATACGTTTTCTCTTTTTTTTTTGCTTTCACAGTGTATGTAGATAGTAAATGTAGATACACTGGGAAAGCAAAACTTCAGCCCCGACATGTCACACGGGAGGGGGAAACACAGGATTCTCCCCCCCCCCATGTGACGTCACTTCCTGCTTTTCCTCCTGTGCCCGTGTTTGAAGGCGCTGGAATAGGCATTGTCTAAACGGCGATGCGTAATTCCAGCTCTTATAATGTGGCCTATGGAGGAAAGTGCGCGCATATTTGCGCAAAGAATCAACACATTCATTCTTTTTACATGCGCGTTTTCGGCCCCAAAAGCGCGGCCAAATAATGTACAGCATCTGAACGGCAAAAGTGAATTTCCATTCACTTTGCCAGGAAACACAGGTATGCTTTTGCAGCGTTTTGCTGATGTTTGTGGCCGATCCGGCAGATGGCGCAGCGTCGGCCGCCTAACGGCCGACTTGCAGCCCAGATCCGGGAAGCCCCATGCATTGTCTATGTGGCTTGCAGTTGGGTGCGGCAAGTGCGGTTCTCCTGGATCCGGCAGATCTGCCACTTGCAGGGGCGAAAATAAACCGCAAGTGCCGGATCTGGCAGAGATGCACTTGCCTCACGCAACCACAAGCATCATAGGCAATGCATGGAGCTTGCCGGATCCAGGCCGCAAGTCGGCTGTTTGGTGGCCCATTCAGCAGATGCAGCGCCATCTGCCGGATCGGCTGCAAACATCAGCAAAACACTGATGTGAAAGCAGCCTTTGATGCTGCGTTTTTGAGACAATTAAATTACATAGTGTCAAAAAGTCACTTAAAGGGAACCGGTGACCTTGATCTACCCCTCTCTCCTATCACTAGCTGTCCCTGCACCTTCCTAGCAGTTCCCTAACCATCCTTCACTGAGCTAAAGGGGCCCTATAACGATTTTGAAAAATGAATTTGAATACATATGGTCTCCATCTAGGAGACTGGAAAGGCGGGCTCCGGGCTTCATGATCCCCTCCTTGTTGTGTCCTAGTACGCCCCGCTGGGTGTCATCCTTTATGGTACTTTGCCGCCTCCTTTTGGAATCTACCGCCCTCTATGCTGCTGTAATGCCTGGGCCGGAACGTCATATCTGGCTCGGTGCATTGTGGGCCCTAAAAACCAGATCGTCCCACTCCAGAGCATGCGCAATGCGTCGGGCCGATCACGTGATTAGGCCCACAATGCACAGGGCCAGATATGACGTTCCGGCCTGGGCATTACAGTGGCAGAGAGGGCAGGAGATTCCAAAAGGAGGCGGCAAAGCACCAGGAGGGATGACGCCCAGCGGGGCGTGCTAGGACACAGCGAGGAGGGGATCATGGAGCCCGGAGCCCGCCTTCCATATGGTCTCCATCTAGGAAACTGGAAAGTTCAAATTCATTCTTCAAAATCGTTATAGGGCCCCTTTAGATCAGAGAGGGATGGTTAGGGAACAGCTAGAAAAGTGCAGGGACAGCTAGTGATAGGAGAGAGGGGGTAGATCGAGGTGACAGGTTCCCTTTAAAACGCATTGTAAGCACACAGCCAAAGGCAGGTGACTTGCACAAATGGAATATTAGAAAATCTTGCATTGCAATCTCCTCCATGTAAAGGTATGTGCACAGAGTGCTTTTTTTCCTGCGTTTCTGCTGCATTTTTTACCTACGGTTTTGGTTTGGTTTTAAACAAATGTATGCTAATTTGTATCTGCATTTGCGCTTTCCAGCAAAACCAATCTGTTTAACAGAACTGCTGTGCACACACATTGGTTTTTGTTCTCTGCAGCAAGTGTCAAATACCTCAGTTTTTGCTGCGGTTGGAAAGAATGAGCATGTCAATTCTTTCTGCGTTTTTGCTGCAGTCTATAGAAAAACGCTGAAAAAATGAAGGAGAAATGCAGCCAAGAACGCAGCAAATCTCCCGCCAAGGAATCTAGAGATCCTTGAAAACACTACAGGTTTTGCTGTGTTCTTGACTATAGGATATGCAAATTGTCACTTTATTGAGGAAGTAGACAAATTCTAATGCCACCTAAGGAAAAACATCCTGCGTGCACATACCCTAAGACAATGCTGCAGCTCAGGTCTACAATTTTTTCCTCAGCCCCAAATGGGCTGCGATGTCAGCAAGTCTCAGCTCACTCGCACTCTTACATTTCTATATGTGTGAGTGAGACATTGAACTGCACTCGGATGACATCCGAGTGCAGCATGATATAGGTCGAGGCTCTGTCTCTCACTTTACTATGCATTCCTATGGACATTTCTCTTTCAATGCATGCAGAGATTCCACGCTGCGTTTGCCTCAGGACATATGCGTTCGGCAATGCGTCTGTATCTGCTCACCAGACACAAACGTACCGAACGCTAATGTGAAACCAGCCTTATGAAGTGTTCATAAACTTGCCATATAGTCTGGAAGTGAAAACCCATGAATCTGAGCACGATGGGGCCAGAATAGAGGAAAATAACTTTTCTCTTTTTACATGTTCACTGGGAAATGTAGGTCACTTTGGGTTTAAAGCAAAGTTTTATAAATAGAAATAAAAAATATAACAGAATGTTTGGTCACATCGAGATCTATAAATGAGGTCACAAACATATTTTATTGAAGTTTTTACATATCGGAAAGTCTGCAGTTATCTGATCCTCTGGTGACAGAGTTATCCGTGTCTGGATAAAAAAATATTTGTAAGAAATAGTTGAATGCTATTAGCAGATGTGGCACCTCGCTCTGCGATACACAGCGGCACCTGCTAATATGCCAAACAGGAAGGTAGAGAATATTCAGATGCATCATTAGCATACATGATTACTTTTAATCACTGCAAAACATTTTGCTGAGATTTGCTTAATTGCAAGCCTCTTAGCTTCTCAGTTAGCTATTATGTAGAAAATAGCTCTGGATGCTGGAGGAGCGAGACTTCTATAAATAGGTGAAAGCAAATTTTATTTATAACCAAATAAACGATTGTTATCTTTGCTTAACATATATACACCATCAGGGTGCAGGAGTTCCAATCGCACCCGGGCCCTGGAGACCAGGGGGCCCCAAAAGTTCCTTTGGCCTATAGAAAAAGACTATTGATGTTAAAGATTTGCAAAAATTGGGGCCCCATTGGAGCTTTTGCATCAAGGCCCGTGAGCTTCAAGTTATGCCGCTGTACACCAAGTAACTCTATTAGGATTATATATATATAGAAATATTTCCACACATGGATATATTATGTATACAGTAAATACACACCATACCAACCAAATAGTCAAGATCTTTTGCAGTTTGTATAACTTTTAAAAGATGCACATTAGTAAAAATCTCGCAACTCATGTAGTTCCTGTGCCCACAACCGATTGTCTTGTCCGAGTGCTATCAGTGGTTTTTATAGATAGAACTCGTACCTATGATATCTGTCATAAACAAAATGGTAAAAATGCCTTGTCTTGAAAAAGAAAGTGTAGCCCTCATATTAAAACTTAGAATATGGCTTTATCATAACTTGGTAAGGGAACAAAAGCTAGCACTTTAATACTACATCTGACCTCTGTTCAGCAATGACCTCCTGGTGTGAACAGGTAATTAATATGGGTTATCTGATGGAGAGAAGACACAGGCTGTTAGGTGATACGTTTGCCTCCTTTGTGGATCACTCTGCCCTAGAGGAACAGGCTCTTGCCTAAGCAACAGACCAATCGTTCAGAGGGAGAAATCAATCAGAGGTTAAAATCCCGCGCCAATTCACGGCTGGACTGCGCCTGTCGCTGATTGGTCGCGGCCAGCTGGGTGTGACCAATTAGCGATGCGGGATTTCCATTGTAGACAGACAGAATTAGACGATTATATAGTAGGATCATTTGATCTGTTTTGCACCAAGGCGTGTAAGATTCAGAGTGGAGAAGACATAGCAAAAATTATTGTGAATGCATTAGACAGGAATGTGTTATGCAACTTCATTACAATGCATGAGATTTGCTTTTATTAATTATACATTTCTTTTGTCTGAATTTATTTTCTGTAAAAGCTATATAAAGCATGACATAGGCGGAAAACGAGAATAAAGTTAGGGAAGAAAAGAAAATGAGAAGTGATGAGTGTGAATGGCTGCATACACATCCTGATTTTCCAAAGAATTGCTGAATGATCGGTGTTTTGAGACATCCTGGGCCAAGGAGCCAATGGCCGTTTCCATTAGGGTGGAAACACACTATGCGAGATGCATGTGAGTATCTTGCATGCATCTTGCATGACTCACCCAAAATGGCCCCTGCCTCTCTGGAGGCGTGGAGCTCCATAGAAACTGACGTGCTCCTGTCCAGAGAGGAAGGGGCCGTTCCAGGTGAGTCATGCAAGATAGTTGCATGCAGCTCGCATAAGTGTGTCTTAGTTTGATATCTGCAATGGTTGTAAAATGAAACATCTACCACTTATATTGTGTTAATAGCGGTCATAAAGGGAACGTGTCAATTACAAATACGTTTTTAAGCTCAATGTATTTTTATTTTTTTAAATATAAAATTTCTCACTGACCACTGTCTCTCATACATCTGTGGCGCCCCACCGGTCAGGATGCCACGAGGGGTACTGCACCCAAGCCAGGGTGCCATCTCCCAGTAGTCAGAATGTGGAGGATGGTAAGGGTGAGTCCTCAATACAACACACACTTAGGACCCAGGGGACCTTGGGCACAAACCCTGGAGGGAGTGGGACAACAGGGTTAGAGAAGCGTGGGTGGAAAGGAGAACAACAAGTGAGTTTGTTGCAGTTGAAGTCAGAGAGTAGAAGAGCACTGTCGTTGTGGTCATCAATGTAATCTTTTACACCGTCTATCACGTTTTACCACTTTTGTCTATTTGAAAAATAAATTATTGAAAGTTTTGCATTATACTCTTGTTTCTCCGGTATTTGATGTATTCATGGAGTATGTTCTTGCCCTACGGGGACTCCGCATGAAATGAGGATGCGGGGGGAATCCCCTTATATGGTTATACCTATGTGGACTCTGTTTTTGATAGTTGCAGTTGAAGTCAGAGAGTAGAAGAGCAGTGGAGAACAGCTAAACTGTGGAGAAGGGACTTGAGCTGTGCGGCGCTAGTCCAGAAAGCCTAAGAACCCTAGGGGCACTGGTGGAGCTGAATTGGCCCATGTGCCTGAATCAAGGACTGATACCTCCAAACGTAGGGGTTGTGGTCAGAAACGAGGACCGGACCTGAATACAGCATGGGAGTCTATCACCGAACGGAGGCTACGAGCTTTATAGGAGCTGCAGCTCAAACACCTTGTGTATACCCAGAGAAAGCAGCCGGACAAGGGCCCAGGGACAGGTACCAGTCACCCACGAATAACTGTGGCTGCAGGATCAGGGCTCTGCACGCAGAGGCTCTTGCAACAGTGCTGAGATAGAGACAGGACCAGGAAGAAGCAAGGACAGGCACACCACCGAAGATCTCATACCTGCCACCACTGTTCTACTAAAGACTGCACAGGCCGGAGCTTATTGAAGAGTGTAACATCTATGACCTGTTGAACTTGGAGCTTGCTGTGAGTAAAGTCGGTAACAGAATTGCAGAACGGTGTGAGACTGTCATTCCTGCGGCAACAGCCTGTGAAGGCCACTGAACGAGGTAACAAGGCCTAATGTCGATCTCTCCTTCACCTTCTATATACAATCTCTCGTCCGCTCTTGTTGTTTACACCTGAAGAACATTTCTAGAGTCCGCCCCTCTCTCACCATGGAAACAACTAAAACCCTTACCGTGGCCCTAATCCACTCATGCCTTAATTATTGCAATTCTCTATTAATTGGCCTCCCGCTCTCTAAACTTTCCCCTCTACAGTCCATCCTTAATGCAGCAGCCAGGATCACCTACCTGGCCAATCGTTACTCAGATACCTCCGCTCTGTGGCAGTCATTGCACTGGCTGCCTATATACTACAGGATCCAATTCAAACTGCTTGTTCTCACCAACAAAGCTCTTCACAATGCAGCACCCCCCTACATCTCCTCCCTCATCTCTGTCTATCACCCCACTCGTTCTCCACGTTCTACAAATGACCTTCAACTAACATCTGCACTAATCTGATCCTCCAACTCATGGCTCCAAGACTTCTCCCGAGCTGCACCAATTCTCTGGAATGCTCTACCCCAAGAAATCAGGACAATCCACAACTTGCATGGCTTCAGATGCTCACTAATCACACATCTTTTTTAAGGCGGCCTATCATGCCCCATAACAAAATTCCTTTGTACTGTACATAGCCCATTCACTATCTCTCTGGACATAACTCTTCTTCAAACTCCACCAAATCCAAAAGGTCTACACAGATTGTCTCGTGACCATTCATGTAATTTTGTTATTTTCTGTAAAGTAGTTAACAATTATATACATTTCTCTTCATGTTTTGATTTAGAAAACAGTGTTCAATGTTCCCAGTGCGTGGAAATAAAAACTATTATAAAGATTTGGGGTTTAACTTATGTTTGTGAATACACTATTATTTTGAACACAACTGTACATTTTGGCAAACTACATTCTAGCTTTTTTATGTCTCTGTGTCAGCAGTGGAGTTCTCCTGGGTCTCCTGTTATACCGTTTAATTTAAAAAAATCTTGATAAATAGCTGGCGCTGACACTGATGCACCATGAGCCTGCAGGACAGCTTGAATCTCTTTGGAATTTGATTGTGGCTGCTTATCCACCATTCGGATTATTCTGCTTTTTATCCTTTCAGCAATTTTACTCTGCCGTCCACATCCAGGGAGGTTAGCTACAGTGCCGTGGGTTGTAAATGTCTTGATTATATTGCAGACTATGAACAAAGGAAGATCAAGATCTCTGGAGATGGACTTGTAAACTTGAGATTGTTGATTTTTCTTTTTTAAGAGCTTTGGTTTTCAAGTCCTCTAACCGCTCTCTTCTTTTTCTGCCGTCCATGCTTAGTGTGGCACACACAATGCAAAGATTGAGTCAACCTCTCCCCTTTTTATCTGGTTTCAGGTGTGATTTTCATATTGCCCACACCTGTTACTTGCCACAGGTGAGTTTGAACGAGCACCAGGTGCTTGAAGCAAAGTTATTTTCTCACAAGTTTGGAAAGGTGACATTTTTCTCCAGAGCATTTTTGGGGTTTTGGGGGAAATTATGTCCAATTTACCTTTTTTCTCTTTTGTATTGTGTTGTTCCAACACACACAAAGGAAATAAACATGTGTATAAGAAAGCATGTCTAATGTAATGTTCTTTCATGGGGCAGTGCAGATGACCATTTTTACTAAATAATATTTGTGTGAAAAAAATGTCAGCAAGCTCCTCGGACGAGACTCATCCATTCACCTTTGGGTGCAAGAGAATAAAAGGAAGTCACAATACAGCATCTGAATTTTACGGATACATTGCAATTCTGTAACAAAGGACGCTTTAAATCCTGCTACTGTAATAAAAACAGTGCACATGGATGAGAGGTGAGAAAAAAATGGCCCCAAATTTCTGGATGAAAATATAAACAACCTTTTATACTGTTGTGTGATCATAAGCGGCCGTCACACGCTACGATATCTTGAAAGATATCGCTTGAACGCGCCAGATTTAACATCGCTTGAACGATGTCTGTGCGTGTGACGGCAAGATACGACGAGCGAGAATTGATAAAATCGCAAGATCGAGATCTGAGCTCCGGAGCTCAGATCTTGCGATGAACGATTTCACGATCTGTCTCATCGTGGTGTATAACACCACGATGAACGATCTCCCAGCGGCAGAGCCTATGCTGGGAGATGGTAACTATGGTACACGTCGGGTTACTAAGCGCCGCGCGGCGCCTAGTTACCCGATGTGTACCATAGTTACCAGCGATCTCGCTGCTCCACATCGCTGGTGAGTCTGTCTGTGTGACATCTCACCAGCGATGTGAGCGATATTGTAAGCGATCGCGCGTGCATGTGATCGCTTACAATATCGCTAGCGATATCGTAGCGTGTGACGGCCGCTTTAGGCTAAATCAGGTCAATGTGTGGTGAGACCGCCTTTTGCCTTCAAAGCATTAATTCTTGTGGATACACTTGCATTTAAATCCCACCTGTATCATACTCACCTACCACCATCTTCATCTTTTTCCATTGCGTTGCTACAGTTAGTCTGTAGTGATAAGTGACCTGCTGTCATCTCCAGTGATTCATGGAGTCCTCCAGAGGTCACAACTCAATACATCTCTATGGCCTCATTCTGGCTCCCATAGAGATGCATTGAGCTCTTGTAATGTAACTTCTGACTTCCGGACACTCAGAAGCTACAGTAACAAGGTGGCTCCACCGGACCGGAGCAGCGCTGAAAAAGGATGAAGACGATGGCAGGTAAGTATAACACTGGAGCAGGGGGTTTATATTTAAAGCACCATATTGGCGCTGAAAGAGTAATACCAGCTGGAGAGGAGCTTTAGAAGTTATATTAGATTGCAGTTAACTTGTGATTAAACACGTTCTGAAATCCTGGTCTAAGCAAATATGTCAATGTGTTTATATTGCTCAGGTTGTGTAGATCTTATTTTAGGTTTCACACTCCGCTGCTCTTTAACTAATGTGCAGATTTATTCTTGGTCATTGCATTATTTATGTAGAATAGGAGCCGGATCCTGAGGGCATAGCCATTAAACCAAATGCTTCTCCTCCTAAACTGTGTTCACATTTTTATTTTCAATTTACAAACAATGGAGAATAGGATCTGGAAAGAAGATGTCTGCAGATGAGTCAGCGGATTTTCCTTAAGGGGAAAAAAAGAAAAGTGGAGCAGGGAGGTGGATCCAGACGTCAGAGAAAGCTATAGCTTTTAATATGTGCACAGTTACAGTACTATGAGCTCGCTGTATAGTTTTTTAGTATGTGAATTAGGGCTCGCTCCCATTTGCATATAAAACAATTGGTCCGTTTGGTCTGTCATGGGCGTGCTAGGCTAGTCTGCGATTTTGTTTCTCGCCTAGGATCTGTATGACATCTCATCCATATGCAAACCTTTTCTTTTGTCAATAGCTATTATTCTACAATCATTTATAGGACCATTTACAGAATGGTAATCCTGCAATTGAATCATAGGTGCGGAGAAGAGGGAGAGATTAATCTCCCTATCTCCTCCATTGCTGGCCTCAGCGTATATCCCTGCACTCGGATGAGTGCCGAGTGCAGTCCGATGTTTCACTTGCACCCATAGAGTGTATGAGTGTGAGAGATCCAAGACTCACTGACAATCGCACCATGCTGCGATTTTTATCTCAGGCTGACAAGTGTTTCACTGACAAGCACAATTCAAATTAGAGAGCTGCATTTTCCTCTTACAACATGATGACGGCTTAAACACGGATGAATATTTAAAGGTGTTGTCCCAGGTAATGATACTGATGACCTAGGTGTATGTCCTCAATATCTTTTCAGTTGGGGTCCACATCTGCCACCCTTATCGATTAGCAGCTATCACCCCTGCAACAGCCGAATGTGAATAGTGAACAAAGCTGAATAACGCAGCTCTGTTCACTATGTAATTGCTACTTCTGAGAACTGCAGCTCAGCTCCCATTGAAGAGAATAGTTGAGTTGCAGTTCTCAGCCACTACACAGTTGCATGGAGCTGTACTGTTCAGCTCTGTTCTGTGCCTGGCGGGAGTGCCTGGTGTTAGATTTTCACTTGGTCAGCCACTACACAGTTGCATGGAGCTGTACTGTTCAGCTCTGTTCTGTGCCTGGCGGGAGTGCCTGGTGTTAGATTTTCACTTGGTGAAATGGTTTCAGCTGTAGGTCACAATACATAGGTCCAGGGCATTGTCAAAATGCAAGGCACATAGAATTCTAAGCCCCCAGACAATAAGATATGCTGGATGGTAGACAAGCAAGGAAGGACACACTGGATGGAAGTCACAGATCCAGCAAGACAGATGATGAAGAAAATGGCAGATCTGAAACAGCTCACGGATGAAGGTAGCTGGGTCTACAACAGATAATACCTTAATGTGAACAGTCTATGATGCTGACAGCAAACAATGGGATACTCAGCAGAGAGCAGTTGGAGTGTTAACTAGCAGGTCTATAGTTTGTAGAAACACAGGAGTTTGCAAGGATAAATGACCACACCATAGTTATCAGATTCTAAATATCATTTCAAAATTATTACATCAAAAGATAGAAATCACAGGACTCTGAGGAGATAACAGCAACCAGAGATACTGAATGGTGGCAAAATTCAAACAGCAACTGAACACAATACCGCCCCATTTCTCCCACCTAGACCATAAAAGGCATGGAGAGATGATGTCACTAAGGAATGGCTGATCACTTTTTACAACAAAGTGCATCCACAGGGGAAGAGAGCGGAGCTCAGCCCAGAAGATGAGATAGGTGCATAACACTAATATTGAAGAGCTATCCTAAGAACAACCCCTTGCATTTTCTATTGTTTGGCAAAGATGGAACATAATAAGAAAATTCCACCACCCATGGAGTTTTGTTTTCTCTACTATCTAATACTCTTTTTGCTTCTCATTGCAAGCTATCAGTCCTTAGCACCATAAGTAAATATAACATTACCTATCTGGTATTGTGGATTCCAGGTCGCACAGGGGCAGAAACTATGTCACATTCCAAAAACAACATGATTGGAAAATGGCGTCCAAAAATGGTGGCAGGTTCTTGCGGTTACTCGGTCATCTCAGTGTCATCAAGCATGAGCTTCCCACTTGGGTTAATTTTAATCTGTGTAGGCTGTGTGTGTAGGCAGTTGGTGCCCAGACCTCGGCTTTGTACAGAGGGGGAGTGTATGTAGCAAAGTCAGGTAGGACTCGGTTAAACTCTAAGGGTACCTTTACACGCGGCTACATTTCTAGGGTGGCTACAGGTAACTTACTGGTTGCAGTGAAATCATGGAGACAAGGTTCTATCTTGTTGCTGTGTACAAATGGAATAATCTCTCCATGATTTCCCTGCAACCAGTAAGTTACCTGTAGCCACTCTAGAAATGTAGCCGCGTGTAAAGGTACCTTTATACTGCAGGGCTTGATTACATGCACATAGCTATCTTTGATGAAGGACCAGATCATGTGTTCACCTGAGTTTCTGAGTCTGCTAGGGAGTAAGAAGAGTACAGTGTTTGGAAGCTGCTGAGGGACCGGGCAGTTAACTGGGAGCTGAGCACTGAATGAAATACATCTGTTTGGTGCTGGAAGCTACAGTTGCTTGTGCTGAAGGAGACACCGAGACTGGTAGGACCGTACCCTTTGTTTATGGTAAATCTGTTTCAAGAAAATGGACTGTAAACGGTTCGGGTGAGCCCGCACTGACATATTCTGTATGTGCCTGTTGAATTAACTGTTTATTTCTTTTATTCTTTTGTGCCCAGAAGAGGCTGTTTTTGGTTGTTGAATCACTGGGAGTTTTATGAAATCAATAAAACTGCACATCTTTGACCAAAACTGCATAGCTTGTGTGAACGCTATCTAATGCCTACCTGAGAGCATGAATCCCTACAGGGGACATTTCAGAAAGCATTAGCAATGCATGACTTAGTGGCTACATGTCTGGTCTCCTGCACTATCATGGCCAATTCAAAATGTAAAGTGTTGCAACATCTTCAGAAGAGGCCAGGAAGGTTCAATGAAGGGCAGGCCACCCATTCTGAAGAAGTTTGAGTTTTGAATCCACATCTGAAAAAACCATCACAACAGAAAATAAACTTCTTTTGTCTGATCTAATGGGCTTGGCTGTAAACTGGCATAGTGCACTACATGTGTAGCTCCCCTGTGGACCGGTCGCCACTAGATAGTGCAGCAGCCGGCTTTTGTAAGGCTGGTTTCACACTGCAGTTTTTTCACTGATCACTGTCCATCCAGTTTGTGTGCCAAAACCAGGAGAGGAACTTGCAGAGAAGAACTATAATTGAAAGATTGACACCTGCTCTGAGTTTTGGAGACACTCCTGGTTTTGTCACACAAACCGGATGGAAACTGATCAGAGAAAAAACTGCAGTGTGAAACCAGCCTATGTTTGTTTCCCCACATCAACACCCAACACACTCCCGATCCTTAGTCTAGGTAATCTATGTCCAGAATTGGGATAGAGGGAGGAACCAGGTGGTGGGTGGAAAGTTAAAGAAGGACCCAGTTAGGGGAGTTAAAAAAAAAAAGGACAGAGACAACACCAAGTTGTCTGTAATCCGAGGGAAAGGAAAGAAGGAGTTCAGGTGTACTTAAAGTAGCAAGGACACTGGTGGACTGGGCTGGAACTAGAGTGCCAGCTCTGCTGAAGTGACCAGAATTCTGTACAGTATGCGCTAACCACAATCCCTGGCGGGATGTGGGGTCTTGATGTCACGAGACCCAACCTCTGGTGCAGTGAAGAGAAGGCCGTCGTATTAGGGCTAGGGACCCAGAACGTTACCCACTGAAACTCTGTGATCACTGGATCGTAGCTAGCATGCGGAAAAGACCAAAAAAGCTAGAAAAAGACATGAAAGGAGGTGATGCAGACAAACCATCCTTGTGGTCTCTGCTGAGACCACACAGGAACCGCTACTGTACTGTCTGTGAACTGTTAATTTGCTGAGTGAAAGAGTAAAGCCCGGGCGAACACAGTTCACGGGCTCTGGTGATGAGGCAGGACAGGTGGTTGGCACTGGTGAGGTGGCAGAACGGGAGCTGCTGTCCGGTTCTAGAGTGGGACCACTTCCAAGTCCTTGCTGGATAGCTCAGTGAAGTCGGCTAGCCATCCCGCACTCCAGCTGCGGATCGTCCACTCTGTCATTTCCATAAGCCTCACCCGGAGGTCTTGCAGCGCCTCTTGCCAGAAGTCGGGGTTGCCGTCTATGGTGAGGACGGGACCCGGACCCGGATGGCCTATGGCTGCTCTGGCCTCCGCCTCAACCTCCTGCATCAACTGGTGGAGCTTCATGCTGGCCATATTCTTCTTGGAGGAACCGCACCCGTCCGACCTGGTAACCGTTCTTGTGAAGAGCTGGTGGAAAAGCCTCTTTCACGACCACTTTCTGGGGTTTTTTGTAGTCCATAGGTGGGATAAAGTCTTTGGCCCGCCCACATGGTTGTTTCCAGCAATCGGGGCGGACAATGATTTTGGCGCCTTTGCCTTGGGCCCTCCCACGAAGAGGGGCGGAGGCTCACCCCTGGGCCTGCACGTGGTGGTTCACATGGCGGGGACCGCCATCTTGGTCACCATCTTGGCCCAACGGTGAAAAGGCAGGAAAAGTTATTTTTGGGACGAACAAAGTCCTTTTTGATTAAATAAAGTTCTTTTTAAGCACATTATACCCGTTAAGGAATTGGCCTGCTCGTATCCTGCTTGTGACGCCAAACTCTGACTCACCGTGGCCGGGTCTACACGTTGCAGGCGTTTCTTCTCCTCCTTGTCACGCGAACCGCGCCTGCGGCTGTGGGGGCTCGGTGGTCCAGATCAATATATTGGCTGAACAGTTTAGGGGTTAATTGTTTTGTGACCCCACCTGTGAGAGTTCCGGTGATGTCCACCGGCGCTGCTTGGGCCTCCGGGGGATGGAATGCAGCAAGATGGAACGCTCCCCACAGGATGAGCGGGAGTCCCCGGAGCCAGGAGCTGCACAAGATGTTGTGAGGCAGCTGCAGTACTTCTAGCATGCAGAGATGGACAGTTCTGAAAAAGGCACGGACACTGAAAGTCTCTGTAACGGGTACTTTACTTTAACCAGCATGTGATACATGGTATACAGTTAACGGGTAACGGACCGGGTGGACTCAGCAATGACCAGTGTTTCTCAGAGCTCCGCGGTGTTCCTCCATTCTAACTTATTCTGAGTGAGTTGCCGATGTCGCCTTTGAGTGCCAAGGTCGTGTACAAGGGACTACTTATATTGCCCTGCCGGTGTGTACGTTCCGGTGTGAGGGGTAGTCTGGGTCCTTTTGGTGGGTACTCCGCTGGCAAGATGATTCTGTTTGCGGCGGCAGTGGGGTACTGCTGTAGAGCGGTCCCTCCACTCCTTGTTTGCATGGCAGTGATAAACGACTCCCAGCTTCGGAACCAGTAATCCGGTTGTAGATGGGCACGGGTGGTGTTTGACCCATATGCATTCGCCCAGAGTCCGGTTGTTGAGGCACCGGGGTAATGGCGCCCAACCGGGGGTGGTGGTGGCCTAGGGGCTGCACGGAACTGTGCAAGGCCCCCTCTCCTACGTTCCTCCTGGCCACGCTCTGCTTCCTCCGTCTCCTACATTTTTGCAGACCTTGTTCTTACTGACTTTTTGCACTAACGTCTCCACTACACACTACCTCTACACTCCGCCCAACAGGACCTTATTAGCCCTCTATTCTGATGTGCATGTAGGGTATGGAGCTCTGAGTTTTAACCATGTCATTGCTTAGTCAGAGAATATTGATGCTGCTGTCTTGCACCTGGGTGGCTGCTGCCCTTTACAAACCTGGTCTATGTGAATTTATAATACTAGGCAGCCACCCTCCCCACAGATGGTACATGTGAGATATTGCTCATCAGTATATTGCAACTCTGCTATCTCCATCTTTCTTATGGGGGTCTGCTGCAGCCTGCAATGCATTAGTATTGTGACCAGGTATTGGTGAAAATAGCAGGATTTTTGTTTTGATTAATGTCATCTTGCTGACGCTTGATGAAAAAGCTGAGGTGATCTGGGACACTATCAGTACTGTGCAGTACAACATTGCAAAGTCTTGTGCATTCATTACACAATCAAGCACACAAAGGCTGGTCCTCTGTATTTAGAAATTACGCTGCAGGCATGCCAGTCCCCAGATATAACAAAACAGGCTGAAAAGACAGGTGTCCTTCACTACACAATAAGGGGAAGCACAAATTGCTAAAGAAAGTTTAAATATGATGTGTCATATGTCCAAGTTGTTGCAAAATAACTAAAAAGATAGGGGGTGGAAGAGTTTCGAGATGGTAGTAAGCAGGCAGTGTGTAAGGGGGTCTAAGGTGCTGTCCCCCTTCCCCCTGGGGAATGCTGTACGTACTTATATTAATGTGTTACAGGCTTGTGTATTTGTGCTGACATGTTACAGATTAATGAGTATAATGTTTGTGCTACTGCTCCCTGGCACCTTGGGTAAACTAATGTTACATTTGCTTGAGAGTCTACAGTACTTACTAGGGTTGGAGTTTAAGCAACAAAACAAGCCTGCATGTATTTTCATGCAGGAGAGTCCCAGAACAAGGGGAGATAAAACAGGAGCATCGATCAGTAATGATTCGACTCGATCCTTTGGGTTACCCTGAGATCTGGACTTCGGATCTGGGACGTGGAGCAGAACAAAAAGTGGGTGCACTCCTTCCAGTGTTGGTGCTCATTCCCTGTTTCTGGCAGGACCGTGGACAACAGCTCTTTCCTCTGTGGACCCTGGCATAGACTCGCATGAACAGATCTCCAAAAAGCAAGTGGTGAAGGTACTTTGAGTAGTGGTGACCCTGATTGTTCCATTGGGATGGATCCTCATGGCTGGGATACGGCTGGAGCTAACAAAGATTGCATCAAACCATGACAGGATACAGTGATGTCAAGGGATGAGAGTCTTGAGGTGCTGGAATGAGGGAAGCAGTCTGCAGCATCTGTCTAACTAAAGAACTGTTTACAAGTAGAGATGAGCGAGTGTAATTGTTGAGGAGAGCCATAGGATCAAATACTTAATTAACCTTAAGACGTAAGGGCATGGGAGAAAAGATCCATAGAGTGTAATATTTTACATTGCATAAGCTCAATTGTGACTTAAACATGGCTGCCATTTCCTGTTTCATCACACCATGTCCTGAGATGTAAGATGGTGAGTGGATCTATGACTTCTGTCCAACAAGGAAGTTCCTGGAAGAAGCTAAATTCCATAGAAGGACTGACCAATCACAGAATGGACACATCGTCTGGACATACTCCATCAAGACCACACTCCCTGATGACTTCATGGATCCATCCATGGACTAGCCAGTTGTCCAACCCACTGACCAATGAATACATCTGAGCAGGGCTGGCCGAGCCCCTTATTGAGGAAAATCTCATGCCTCTTAAAATAAAGGTCACTTGGGACTTGGAGCTTGGAACTGACCAAGGAAGAGTGTACATCTGACTCTGTGTGTCTGGTGTCTTACTTTTCACGCCGTGGAGTAAAGATCAGAAAAAAAAAAGTTTATCCAGTTTGTTCAGCGCTCCGAGGTAGCAGGCACCAGGCAGAGGTATAATTAATCTTCAGAAATCCATTCAATATAAAAGTAGTCAAAAAGAATGCATAGAACAACGCGTTTCGGCTATATATTTGTGAAAAATAGGAAGGCTATTTTTCACAAATATATGGCCGAAATGCGTTGTTCTATGCATTATTTTTGACTACTTTTATATTAAATGGATTTCTGAAGATTAATAATACCTCTGCCTAGTGCCTGCTACCTGGGAACGCTGAACAAACTGGATAAACTTTTTTCTGATCTTCACTCCACGGTCTCCTGGCTGAAAGATCTGCTGTATCCAGACTATTGCTGCACATCAGGGAGACAAGGCATCTCATTCAGACCAAAAAGGTCGATATGCTATGACACAAGCCACATAAAAGGTGAGCAACTTAACCTCTGAAGATAAGTTGAACTAAATAATCCGCAGATAGATCTGCGCCCGTGTTTCTTGTCTTTTCCCCTCTCCTAGACCTTGTAGCCTCGGGGTCATATATCGCTGATACTTTTCACGCTGGTGCTTGATCTGTATCAATTTGGTCAGGAGCAGGCAATTTATTAATATTATAAAGTATTAATCCATAATATAATCATTACTATTCTCATGAATAGTATAGTATTCCCGATATTCGTTAACTGTTGAGTATCACTGGTGCTCATGAGTGATGTGTCCATTGTTATCTGACACATATTGCCAGTTCCCTTCAGTACACAATGTGGGCTGGCACCTCAGTGAGAGTAGATTAGATGTTAGGCTCTCTCCGGGGGGCACAGCAAGGTGTTTTATGCAGTAGAAATGTAAAAAAGCCCACTCTCCTGTAACTGTCCTGGAAAGACTCATTTTATGGCTGGATGTGTGTGGGTGGAGTCTATCACTAATTGAGTAACATTATACTCGCTATTCGGACCAATATGCGAGTATTAAAAATTACTTGTTACAAGTATAAAAGTTACAAGTACGAATATTACGCCACTCGCTCATCACTATTTACAAGCATTATTGACTCATTGACTGCCTTCTTGACCCTTGATGAGGGTAACACTGAAGTGAACCTTTGCACTGAGGACCAGGCCAGGGCAAGCTCAGCGAAGACGGTGCTGCTCCGCAGCCATGGCCCTGCCTCACCCTCAACTACCAGGGTCCAGTGTGACTGGAAACTCAACAAATGTACCACTCTTCTTCTATGTGCAGTTGGGAGTTGGCAAAGTGGAAGTGTGGCACCCCACTGGTCAGTGCGCCACAGTAGGGGGTACTGCACCCATAGCTGAGTGTGCAGTATTCCTGTCATTGGGGAGTATAGAGTCAACCTGAGGCTTTTCTCCTGCATCTACACACTCAAGAGCAGGGGACTATAGGGTTAAATCCTTTGCTGAGAGACCCAGTCCCAGTTGGAGGAGTTTCAGGCTAGAGCAGTGTGAGCGCGGGAAGCAGAGAGGAGAATGTCTGTGGAGAGAGACAGAGAAGGAACCTTCTGAGGACACTACAGGGAGGGCGCCCAGAAGGAACGGCGACCCAGACAGAAGGATGAGACTCAGTGCCAGACCTGCTACAGTCCGGGGGAATCCTAGTCCACGGAGTGCCTGCTCCGGTACAAGCGAGTTCACCCCTGAGCCGTCAACATCGGCCAGTCGCTGGTTAATCCAGCAACGCCGACTCCCATCCAGAATGTTCAGTCCCACCAGGATCACCAAACCGGGTTGAGCCCCTTAGAGAGAAGAAGGGTACCTAATAGCACCCAACGGGCCTGGTAGACAAGCGGGGCTGTGCAGGACAGCGCAAGGATAGTAAGGAGGTGCAAGGAAACTAACAGGACAGTGAAAGCAAAGCAGAAGGTACTCTCTGGGAGCCTCAAAGAGACATTATTCTCCTCAATGACTACCTGGCCAGCTACCCACTAAAGACTGTAATTGTGAACCTGAACCATGAACTTTTACAAGTAAAAGTCCATAAGCCTCCAGTGTCTCATTCCATCAAGCTACCTCACAGAGCTGCGGCCACAACCAGCACAGCAGCTACAATGCCCCGGGGACACTGCTCCACCTGCAGGGTGTCACGTCCTACTGACGGACTACACACGTGGACCCACTGGACCGCGTAAAGCGGATGCTGATACCGGGTGATAGAGAGGCAGACAAGTACCATAGAGTCAACGGGTTTATTAACCAAAGCGGAACAGAACAAAACCCACGCCCCTGGAGAGGGCCACACGGTCGCAGCACAGGAAACCCAGCGAGGGAGACCCCGGAGCGCTTGACCCCTATACAGGGATACCGCCGGGTTCAGCCTCGAAGGGACCAGTGAAACGAACACGAGTGTTCAACCGACCCCAGGCGACGTGGTAACAAAACCGCAACAGGGTAAACAACAAGAAACGGAAACCGAGAACACAGAGGACCCGGAACACGGAGAACCAGGAACACAGGGGAATCCAGGAACTCAGGGAATCCCAGGACCACGGGGGATCCGGAGCCGGGCGAGAAGCGGCGATCAGCTTGAAGAGATCCAGGAGACCATCCAGGAACACTGTGATCAGCCAGGAGCCGGCAGGAACGAGATCTGGAGGAGGTAACACAGAAAGATCAGGTAACAGACCAATTAAGGCGCGACCTGACAGACCAGTAGTGGCAGCTTCACTAAGGAGAAGGTTGCCCTGGCCCCGACTGATTGAAAACAGGAGGTTTTTATCAGAACAGGGCAGTCCTGATTGGAAGGACACAGAGACCTGGTGATTGGTTGAGGGGAGGAGCAAGCTCCCTGCAATCTCTCCAGCAGAAACTGAATTGGAGACAGTTTCATGTGCTGAAGCAGTGGTACCGGAAGTGAGAGGAGCAGTGTTGCTCCAGCAGAGGGAGTAAGGGCAGCAGGCCGCGGGCACGGGCGGCAGACCCCCGAGGGGTAACAGTACCCCCCCCTCTACGCCCCCCCCCCCGGACTGAGACCGGCCCGGAACCCGCGCTGGGGGCTCGGGGCATCGGCATCCCCCGTCCCGGTCCCAAGGACAGAAGGGACCCGAGGGCGGTTGGTTTGGCGTCATGTGACAAGCACAGGAGGAACAGGACGTCCTCAGGGGCACCGACAGGCAGGACGCCATCGGGGACACCGGCAGGCGGCCGGACGCCATCAGGGACACCGGCAGGCGGCCGGACGCCATCAGGGACACCGGCAGGCGGCCGGACGCCATCAGGGACACCGGCAGGCGGCCGGACGCCATCAGGGACACCGGCAGGCGGCCGGACGCCATCAGGGACACCGGCAGGCGGCCGGACGCCATCAGGGACACCGGCAGGCGGCCGGACGCCATCAGGGACACCGGCAGGCGGCCGGACGCCATCAGGGACACCGGCAGGCAAGACGTCATCAGGGATGCCAGCAGGCGGCAGGACGCCATCAGGGACACCCACCGGATCAAGGCTGGAGACTCCCCAGGAACACGGAGGAGGAGCCGGTCCAGGAACAAGACACGATGGGACGGTACCTGGGCTTCCTGTTGTTCTCGGTAGGCTGGCAAGCCGATCATCCATAGAGGACATATGGGAAGCCATCTGAGTCTGTGCCTCACGCAGAAGGTCCCACTCCTGGTGGAGACTCAGCACCTGGAAAAAAAGAGTGGGATCAACAGTAGAGTGCGCCCCCAAGCGGGCCTCCAAAGACTGGAGAATCGCCACAACCCGGTCGTGACTCTGGCGGAGTGCGGTTAGCCCTCTCTGGGCATCAAACCTGGTATCAGCGGGGTCCATGGCCAGGGCAAACTCTGTCACGTCCTACTGACGGACTACACACGTGGACCCACTGGACCGCGTAAAGCGGATGCTGATACCGGGTGATAGAGAGGCAGACAAGTACCGTAGAGTCAATGGGTTTATTAACCAAAGCGGAACAGAACAAAACCCACGCCCCTGGAGAGGGCCACACGGTCGCAGCACAGGAAACCCAGAGAGGGAGACCCCGGAGCGCTTGACCCCTATACAGGGATACCGCCGGGTTCAGCCTCGAAGGGACCAGTGAAACGAACACGAGTGTTCAACCGACCCCAGGCGACGTGGTAACAAAACCGCAACAGGGTAAACAACAAGAAACGGAAACCGAGAACACAGAGGACCCGGAACACGGAGAACCAGGAACACAGGGGAATCCAGGAACTCAGGGAATCCCAGGACCACGGGGGATCCGGAGCCGGGCGAGAAGCGGCGATCAGCTTGAAGAGATCCAGGAGACCATCCAGGAACACTGTGATCAGCCAGGAGCCGGCAGGAACGAGATCTGGAGGAGGTAACACAGAAAGATCAGGTAACAGACCAATTAAGGAGCGACCTGACAGACCAGTAGTGGCAGCTTCACTAAGGAGAAGGTTGCCCTGGCCCCGACTGATTGAAAACAGGAGGTTTTTATCAGAACAGGGCAGTCCTGATTGGAAGGACACAGAGACTTGGTGATTGGTTGAGGGGAGGAGCAAGCTCCCTGCAATCTCTCCAGCAGAAACTGAATTGGAGACAGTTTCATGTGCTGAAGCAGTGGTACCGGAAGTGAGAGGAGCAGTGTTGCTCCAGCAGAGGGAGTAAGGGCAGCAGGCCGCGGGCACGGGCGGCAGACCCCCGAGGGGTAACACAGGGCCCTTTACCACTTAAGTTGCAATACCATCGTCCCCGGCGGTCTGACACCGGAACTGGTGAATTCACCAGAAACTGCAGGTGGCGTCACGAGACTATTATTCCTTTCACTTTAACTTTGTTTTCAGTTGACCACCAGGGCTACGGGTCCAGGCAGGCCACCAGTGACATCCCCCTCAACTCCACGCCCGGGTACTGAGTTCCCATAAACCGCTGGGTGAATCAACAGAAGCACAGAAATAGCGAAGGCGTAATGGGAGCGGAACCAGCGGGTTTATAAAGGCACTCAGATTATTTGTGTGTTTTTTCCTAACTTATTTGCATGCAGGTTGCAAGCTATTAAATATTTGATAGTTGAAGATACGTATATTGGTGTTTATACCATAGTAGAAGACATTTTGACAAAAAGTGTGGCAGATCTTTTTCAGTAAATTACATTTATTACTCTACTGAGACTAACATGCTGTTCTCCGACATAAAAGTGCCAAAAATCTACAAATCTACATCTGTACAAAGAGAAGAGGCAACCCTGCTCCCTTACCTTATTTCTCACTTAGGCTAGGATCAGACTTGCGTCATGGATGCTGTTTTTCCATGCGTTTTTCACAATTGTATTTTGTGAAAAATGCATGGAAAAACGCATCCATAGGCCCCAATGCAAAAAAACGAATGGCCAAAGTGCCATGCGTTTGTTGGATGCGTTTTTTGGCTCAGCACCAAAAAACCTTCCATGCTGCATTTTTTGGTGATTTTCAAAAACGCATGCGTTTTTGTAACATAGGACCCATTGGGAAAGGCATGCAAAAACGCATGGCACTAAATGGTATCATGTGTTTTTAAAGGCTGCTCCAGACCTAACAGAAAAAACGCAGCCCAAAAACGCAGCCAAGTCTGACCCTAGCCTTACACAGAAACAACAGAATGGAGGACATTACAGCAGTACTAGCTGCGCAGTGTAGCTGTGAATCCAGACTGGCGAGAGACCAGCAGCAGTTAACTGATCCCTCATTGAAGCTTATAAACCATCTTTATATCTGCCTTTCAAAGGTGGATTTTAGTAGTGCACTTAGTAGTGATTAGCACTGCAGTGTGAGGAAGGAGAGGAAATATAGATTCTTTTCATCTGTAGTTTTAGGTTTTGTTAGAAGATTGAAACATTATCTGGAGACAATTTGCTGAATGATGAACATGGAGTTTGCCTTTTCTTTGCTGCAGTTTATGTGAAAAACAGGAGTAAATTGCGTAATAAATGTAAGCCAGTAACTATATATATTCCAAATGAGGTGCGATGGGCATCCAAGACTCCGTTGCTCAGGTGGAAAAGCTTTTATACTTCATAGAAGGAAAACTTTATTCCTGTCTTGAGCATTTGCTTCTGCAGTTTGGGATTTGCAAGTCAGATTACTCCCTGAGGCACAAGTGATTGGCTCTCGGCGTAAAAGACATTCTAAAAAGTTGTCAAGTGTTCATGGATATGCTAAGAAATTTCAAAGCTCTGTCTCATAACACCTACAGTTCCCAGAATATTGAAATGGTAAGGACAGGCCGTCATCCGATGTGTCACAGATGTAATATTACCGAGATGAATAACATTATTATTATTTATTTATATAGCGCCATTAATTCCATGGTGCTGTACATGAGAAGGGGTTACATACAAAATTATAGATCTAGTTTACAGTAAACAAATTAACAATGACAGACTGGTACAGAGGGGTGAGGACCCTACCTGTGCGAGCTTACATTCTACAGGATATTGGGGAGGAAACAGTACATCTGGGGTGCAGCAGATCTGGTGGTGCTGGGACGGCAGCTCCAGTGATGGTTTACATACAAAAAACAAATATAGTTTAAAAGAAACAAAATAACAATGACAGACATACAGAGGGAAGAGGACCCTGCTCTTTCGAGATTACATTCTGCAGGATGATGAGTAGGAGACAGTAGCTTGGGGGTGCAGCAGCTCTGGTGGTGGTTAGGCAGCAGCTTCGGTGGTGGTGAGGCAGCAGCTTCGGTGGTGGTGAGGCAGCAGCTTCGGTGGTGGTGAGGCAGCAGCTTCGGTGGTGGTGAGGCAGCAGCTTCGGTGGTGGTGAGGGAGCAGCTCCAGTGGTGGTGAGGCAGCAGCTCCGGTGGTGGTGAGGCAGCAGCTTCGGTGGTGGTGAGGGAGCAGCTCCAGTGGTGGTGAGGCAGCAGCTCCGGTGGTGGTGAGGCAGCAGCTCCGGTGGTGGTGAGGTTGCAGCGCGGACATTGCAGTCTGTAAGCTTTCTTGGAAAGATAGGTTCCCTAATAGACTGTGAGCCCTCGCAGACAGGATTTCTCCCCTCTTGTATCTGTACGACCGAAATGTCCACATTTATTGTTACTTGTATTGTTACTATGTTACTTGTCCTAGTCTGCCCCTTTCAGCATGTAAAGCGCCATGGAATATAATGGTGCTATATAAATAAATAATAATAATTGAAGTATTTAAAATGAGGTATCTACAACCTGGTGGTCAGTTTTTGTTTTGAAAGAGACCAAGATAGCTATGGCGTAACTTGAAGCTTATGGACCCCGATGCGAAAGCTCCAATGGGGCCCCTAATTATTACAAATCTTTAACAGCAATAGTCTTTGTTCTATAGGCCAAAGGGACTTTTGGGGCCCCCTAAGCTCCGGGGCCCGGGTACGATCGCAACCCCTGCACCTTTTGTAGTTACGCCCCTGCAAGATACTTGAGATATAATGGAACAAATATATATAAAAATGCCATCAAAGTTCCGGGAAGCGTATTTATCCAAAAGGGTTTGTGTGACATGGAAAAGGGGCCAGCTCACATTAGATAGTAGGTCTCAGATTATCACCATCCAGTCTCTGGAGCCCTACTATTACTGATCAAATTGTGGTACAGTATCAAATTACAATAATCCTATTACATCCCTAGTGCCAGTGGTGTAACTTGGAGATCCTGGTCCCCAAAATAAAATCTAAAATTGAGCCCCAACTATTATAGATCTTCAATAGTAAAAGTCTTTTCATATAGAGCCAATAGACTTTTTGGGCTCATTAGGGACAGGGTGCGATTGCAACTACTACACCTATCATAGTTACGCCCCTGCCTGGTGCCATCACTAGTTCATATGGTGCTGGGCAGCCAAACACTAATGGAAAGGCACCATTGATAAAATGGTGACTTCATGAGGGAATGCGCCTCTTATCAATATAAGTTCTTTTATTTGGTTATTAAAGGGTTAATAGAGGCTTGTGGTGAAATGGGAGGTGCTATGTAAACATCTGTTTGCGCGCCTAAAAATGCAAAAGGTGATTGGTTAAGAAAGGGGGAGAGGAGTGGGGGGTCAGTGCTATATAAGGTGACGGTTCCTGTCAGGAACGTCACTTTACCTCAGGAGTTTGAGGAAGCCTATGAACATGGAAGAGCTCTTGGGCCGTTTGCTGGATAGGGCAAGCTCTGGGGGGGGGAAGAGAGTGGCTTTTACGTTGTCTGGCAGAGGATTCTTCAGCGGCAGCAGTGCAGGTGTCAACAACCCCGGATCCTTTGGAAGAAGGAGAAGTCCGGGAGGAGGAGAGGGCCCCTCGTCGTAGTGAGAGGTACAGGAGGTCTCGGCCTCCTTCTCCTTCACCTCCCCCTGCTGGGAATAGAAGGAGTCAAGGCCGGAAGAGGCCGGCATCTTCTACACATAAGGAGGGGGTGGGACATGTTTCACGCGTCCCCGGAAGGGGTCGGGACACGGTGAACCAGCCAGTGCCGGTCCCGGCTATTCATGATTTGGATGTAGGCGACGTTAGACAAGGGCAGATAGTAACTGACCTGATTCATCAAGATACGGTACCAAGGCCCCAACACAGGAACAGAGCTGCGGCGGCAAGGGTGACGGAAGTATGGAACCCCGCAGTGATGGTGGCTTCATCCAACCAAGGAGGAACGGCTATATCACAGGCTCAGCAAGGACAGCTGCTACCTGATCCAACGATGTCTGTACAAGAATGGAGATTCCCGTCGCCTGACAGATCCGTGGAGGGTGAGATACCTGTCCATCCGGTCTCTGGCGTTAATATGTCATCATCTTCTATTGCGGATGTAGTTAACTCAGCGGTAAGAGAGGCACTTAGGGGTTGGACAGGCCCGTCTGAGGGGATAGGTAGTATGGTACGACCCCCTCATAAGGCTCAAGTCCCAGGAGCATTATTTAAGGAAGCATTACCTTGTGAGATTTCACCGTTGGGTTTTCACTTGGCCTCTTCTGTTAAAGAAAGAATTTGGGCTGGGGAGTACATGGATATTTTTTCATTGCTACCCAGCAAAGATTCTTTCAGATTGGATAAAGCTGAGGAGGCTGAGAAAAAGAAGGTTTTTAAGTCCTTCAATTCTTGGCTTCAGGCTTTTTTAATATATTCAGCTGTTTTATGCGAAAAAAACATTGTCCCCTGTGCTGGGCTCCTCCATCACATAGATATAGTGTTGGAGGCCTATCGCCACTTTGGGGGAGTTTCATGGTTGTTATATGATGAAGGTTTTCAACAGAAACTGTCCATTCACCCCTCATTAAAATGGGGGGTGAAAGATGTAGGTTTATGGTTACAGGTAATGGTTCCGCAGCGTCAACCCGCTGTAGCGAAGCAGCCTGTTTCTCAACAGATTAAGAAGGGCTTATGCTTCGCGTTCAATGAGTCCTCCTGCAAGTGGCTCCACAATTGTCGTATACTCAAGGACAGCAGGTTAATCCTAAAGAGCCATTTCTTGCGGGCGGAAACGCCAGTGAGGGTAGCAGAAATGCTACCGTTCTTAAGGCGGTACCCAGACAAGGAGAAGGCTCTATTCCTGTTTGAAGGTTTTTCTTTTGGTTTTTTTGGTTCCTGCTTTTGACCAACTGGGATGTACAGTTGTTGACAATTTGCCCTCTGCTTCTCGGTTTCCAGAAGTAGTAAGGGATAAGATTCTTAAAGAATTACAGTTGGGGAGGTGTTCGGGTCCGTTCCCTCACCCCCCTTTCGAAAATTTTAGGATTTCCCCGCTAGGGGTGGTTCCTAAGAAAGAGAAAGGATCTCATCGTCTTATTCATCACTTGTCTTTTCCAAAGGGTCGTTCATTGAATGATCAGGTGAATAAAGACGATGCATCGGTACATTACGCGTCGTTCGATATGGCGGTTGATTTTCTTCGGGATTTTGGTCAAGGCGCCTTATTGGCAAAGACCGATATACAGGCTGCGTTTCGTTTATTGCCCGTCCATCCTTCTGGTTTTTGTTCGTTGGGTTTTATTTTTGAAGGTTCGTTTTTCTTTGATCGCTGCCTTCCTATGGGTTTTTCATTGTCTTGTTTTTACTTTGAAATTTTTTCTTCTTTCCTTCATTGGTGTGTTAATTTTATTTATCCGCACGGTCGTGTTCTTCATTATTTGGATGATTTTTTATTTTTAGGCCCCCCTAGGTCAGATGTTTGTTCTCAATTGATGGAGCGTTTTTTGTTTCTTATGTCCTCTTTCAGTGTACCTATAGCTGCAGAAAAAACTGTTCTTCCTTGTACATGCATAGAATTTTTAGGGATTGAGATCGATTCAGCTTCCATGTGTTGTCGTCTTCCAGCTGAAAAGTTGAACAAGCTCAGAATGTTAGTCGGTGAATTTTTAAGACGCGAATATGCTTCTTTGAGGGAGTTTCAGGCGTTGCTGGGATCTCTCAATTTTGCATTACGCATTATTCCTGTTGGGAGAGTGTTCATGCGTCGGATGTACGATGCTACGTCTGGATGCAGTTCTCCCTTTTCCAGGATACTTGTTTCTGCAGAATTAAAGGAAGATTTGTGGATATGGTCCCGTTTTATTGATGAATTTAATGGGATTTCTGCATGGCAGTCCGAATTTCAGTTGTCTAGCACCTTGTGTCTTTTTTCTTCAGCTTCTTCTTCTGGAGCTGGTGGTTTTTATATTGGTCATTGGTCTTCTGAAATTTGGCCTGCTTCATTTCATGGTAAAAAATGTTCTCAGGTTTTTCTTGAGATTTTTTCGGGTTTCCTACTATTTTCAGTATTTGGTCACTCATTGAGCAACAAGCGGATTTTATTATTATCTTCTTCGAAAAGTTTTTCATTTGTTTTAAATACCATGTCATCTAAAAATAACATGGTCTTGAAAGTATTGAGATCTCTGATGTTAGTTTTGCTTCAAAATAATATTTGGCTGAAGGTATCTTTTAGGCCTTCTTATGAAGATGAGGTTGGTGTTTTCTTGTCTTTTCAGCGCATAGAAGAATTTCTGGCCCGGTTTCCGATGTCATGCGGAAAGAGAATTTTTGTTCCAGCATTTCTTTGGGAAGTGGTTTAATTCAGGCTTCCCGTTATATTTCACAGTCTGTTGCTCCACGGACGTGGGCTGATTATTCTCGTTCTTGGGAGCGTTGGAAGATTTTTTGTAAGGAACGTGGTTTTGATCCAGTTTCCTGCGATCCTGAATGTGCTCTGCAATTTTTGATGTTTTTTGCAAAAGACGGGATCTCTCATACCGCATTGTCTAAAGTAGTGGCCGGTATTTCTTTCTTCTTGAAATTATATAATCTTCCTCCTTTGACGTCTCTTTTTTCTGTTCGACAATTTTTAAAGGGCTTTAAAAAGGATGGTTTTTCTGTAGATACTAGACGCCCTGTTACGGTTGAACTTTTACGGAAATTGTGCGAAGTTTCCAAGCTGGTTTGCTTTGATGGATTTGAAAGCATTCTTTTCAATACTATCTTTGTTATCTTGTTTTTTTCGGCTATGAGAGTTAGCGAGTTGTTAGCTGCAAGCCGTTTTGGTTTACCTGGTTTTAATTTTTTGGATATATTCGTCACCTCTGATAAGTTGGTTATGTTCCTTCGGCGATCAAAGACCGACCAGGAAGGAAGGGGTTCTGAAATTATCTTGCATGCTTTGCAAGATTTATCTATCTGCCCAGTCGATAACATGAGACGTTGGTTGTCAATTCGTCCTCATGGTTTTCCACATTTGTTTCTTCATATTACGGGGGTTCCCGTTACAATTTTTCAGTTTTCCTCAGTATTAAGGAAGTGTTTAAATTCGTTGAATTTAAATTCCTTACATATTACTGCTCATTCATTCAGAATTGGGGCAGCCACTGAGGCTGCCCGGTATGGTTTGGATGATGAGCTTATTAAAAAGATAGGAAGGTGGAAATCTAGAAGGTATAAACTTTATGTTCGTCCAAATTTATTATTCACTTGTTAATTCTTTATTTTACAGGCCCTAAATGCGTGTGGATCGTGGGTCATTCCTATGTTTATTGGGCGCATCACCGGGCGCAACAGAGGATCTATTCTGCTAATTTGTCATTTGACCCTTCAGCAATGCAAATTTATTGGTATGGAGTTAGAGGTCTTCGGTGGTGCCAATTGAAACAGGTTTTATTAGATTTATGCTTTAAATTCCCTATGCCAGATCTCTTGATTCTACATTTATTGGGCAACGATTTAGGCAAATTTAGATCATCAGATTTGTTGAAACAGGTTAAACGAGATTTAGCATGGATATCACATCTTTTTCCTTCGGCCTCTTTGTGTTTTTCAGAGATAGTTTCCCGTCTCAGCTGGAAAGCTGACGGGTCGTTGTTTATGGAAAAGATAAAGAGGAGAATGAACAGGGATTTATCTAGGTTTTTGCCTGAATTGGGTGGTTTTTGCTTTCGACATCTCGAGTTAGAAGGGTTTGAAGTTGGTTTGTATGGCAGAGATGCCATACACCTTTCTGCTGTGGGATATGATATTTTGAACTTAGATTTCCAAACGATGGTTGAACATTGGTTGGGTGGCTTTGTGGGGGGGGCCTCTGCCATTTAGCAGAGTCCCTGTTGGGCCGGGTCATCCAATAATTTGGGTGGATCCTTAAGGAATTAAATTAAATACAATTTTATGGATGAAATTATTTATTCAAGTTAATGGAAGTTATTTATTATTGACTAGATGGCAGCCCGATTCTAAAGAATCGGGTAGTCTAGAATCCATATATAGTTTATTTAGTAATAGTTAGGGGAGTGCGGTGAAATTAATTGTGTGTATAGAGGTGGCTCAGTGGTTAGCACTGCGCGGTGGCTCAGTGGGTAGCACTGTGCGGTGGCTCAGTGGTTAGTACTGCGTGCGGTGGCTCAGTGGTTAGCAGTGAGTGCGCTGGCTCAGTGGTTAGCAGTGAGTGCGGTGGCTCAGTGGTTAGCAGTGAGTGCGGTGGCTCAGTGGTTAGCAGTGAGTGCGGTGGCTCAGTGGTTAGCAGTGAGTGCGGTGGCTCAGTGGTTAGCAGTGAGTGCGGTGGCTCAGTGGTTAGCAGTGAGTGCGGTGGCTCACTGGTTAGCAGTGAGTGCGGTGGCTCAGTGGTTAGCAGTGAGTGCGGTGGCTCAGTGGTTAGCAGTGAGTGCGGTGGCTCAGTGGTTAGCAGTGAGTGCAGTGGCTCAGTGGTTAGCAGTGAGTGGGGTGGCTCAGTGGTTAGCAGTGAGTGCGGTGAGATTGGTCAGCGCAGCGGTGTGGGCAGAGTGGTCAGTGCAGCGCCGTGGGCAGAGTAGTCAGTGCAGCGCAGTGGGCAGAGTAGTCAGTGCAGCGCAGTGGGCAGAGTGGTCAGTGCAGCGCCGTGGGCAGAGTGGTCAGTGCAGCGCAGTGGGCAGAGTGGTCAGTGCAGCGCCGTGGGCAGAGTGGTCAGTGCAGCGCCGTGGGCAGAGTGGTCAGTGCAGCGCCATGGGCAGAGTGGTCAGTGCAGCGCCGTGGGCAGAGTGGTCAGCGCAGCGCCGTGGGCAGAGTGGTCAGCGCAGCGCCGTGGGCAGAGTGGTAAGCACACACATACACTCCGCTATACTTACCACCAACCCTGCGTCTTCCCCGCCGCCTGGATCCTGAGTCGACATGTCGCCGCCCCCGGACGACTGGATCCAATATGTTGTCCGGGTAGTTTTTGAAGACATCTTGGACGCTATATTGGATCCAGTAGTTTGGGGGCAGCGACATGTCGACTGAGGATCCAGGCAGCGGACGCAGGGCCGGTGGTAAGTATAGCGGAGTGTGTGTGTATGTGTGTGTGTGTATAAAGTTGAGGAAAGTGTGGACAAAGTGACGGAAGTGCGTACATACACACATATACACACATAGTGTACATTGCATATGGAGGGGTGAGGAGAGCGGAGGCTGGAGGGCAGAGGACAGGGAGAGGAGAGCGGAGGCTGGAGGGCAGAGGAGGGTGGAGGCTGGAGGGCAGAGGACAGGGAGAGTAGAGCGGAGGCTGGAGGGCAGAGGACAGGGAGAAGCGAGTGGAGGCTGGAGGGCGGAGGAGAGGGAGAGGAGAGCGGAAGGTGGAGGGTAGAGGAGAGGGAGAGGAGAGTGGAAGGTGGAGGGTAGAGGAGATGGAGAGGAGAGCGGAAGCTGGAGGGCAGAGGACAGGGAGAGGAGAGCGGAGGCTGTAGGGCAGAGGAGAGCAGAGGCTGGAGGGCAGAGGACAGGGAGAGGAGAGTGGAGGCTGGAGGGCAGAGAAGAGCGGAGGCTGGAGGGCAGAGGACAGGGAGAGGAGAGTGGAGGCTGGAGGGCAGAGGAGAGCAGAGGCTGGAGGGCAGAGGACAGGGAGAGGAGAGCGGAGGCTGGAGGGCAGAGGAGGGCGGATGCTGGAGGGCAGAGGACAGGAAGAGGAGAGCAGAGGCTGGAGGGCAGAGGACAGGGAGAGGAGAGCAGAGGCTGGAGGGCAGAGGACAGGGAGAGGAGAGCGGAGGCTGGAGGGCAGAGGCCAGGGCAGAGGGCAGGGCAGAGGAGGCTGGAGGGCAGAGGGCAGGGCAGAGGAGGCTGGAGGGCAGAGGCCAGGGCAGAGGGCAGGGCAGAGGAGGCTGGAGGGCAGAGGCCAGGGCAGAGGAGGCTGGAGGGCAGAGGCCAGGGCAGAGGAGGCTGGAGGGCAGAGGCCAGGGCAGAGGAGGCTGGAGGGCAGAGGCCAGGGCAGAGGAGGCTGGAGGGCAGAGGCCAGGGCAGAGGAGGCTGGAGGGCAGAGGCCAGGGCAGAGGAGGCTGGAGGGCAGAGGCCAGGGCAGAGGGGAGGGCAGAGGAGGCTGGAGGGCATAGGCCAGGGCAGAGGAGGCTGGAGGGCATAGGGCAGGGCAGAGGAGGCTGGAGGGCAGAGGGCAGGGCAGAGGAGGCTGGAGGGCATAGGCCAGGGCAGAGGAGGCTGGAGGGCAGAGGCCAGGGCAGAGGAGGATGGAGGGCAGAGGCCAGGGCAGAGGCCAGGGCAGAGGAGGCTGGAGGGTAGAGGCCAGGGCAGAGGAGGCTGGAGGGCAGAGGCCAGGGCAGAGGAGGCTGGAGGGCAGAGGCCAGGGCAGAGGAGGCTGGAGGGCAGAGGCCAGGGCAGAGGAGGCTGGAGGGCAGAGGCCAGGGCAGAGGAGGCTGGAGGGCAGAGGGCAGGGCAGAGGAGGCTGGAGGGCAGAGGGCAGGGCAGAGGAGGCTGGAGGGCAGAGACCAGGGCAGAGGGGAGGGCAGAGGAGGCTGGAGGGCATAGGCCAGGGCAGAGGAGGCTGGAGGGCATAGGCCAGGGCAGAGGGCAGGGCAGAGGAGGCTGGAGGGCAGAGGCCAGGGCAGAGGAGGCTGGAGGGCAGAGGCTGCTGGAGCCGGCAGGGCAGACTCACCGCGGGCCGGCCATCAGGTGTACTGTAGCAGGAGAGGAGGGGCGGGCAGAGCTGCAGGAGAGGAAGTCCCGCCCTCCCTCCTCTGTAGGCAGACAGCAGGGAGCACGGGTATCCCCAGGGTGTGTGTGGGCCCCCGAGGTGGCGGGCAATTGGCCCCCCCCTGCCCCCCGGTATGTAGCTACTGGCTGGAGGGCAGAGGGTGGAGGGGAGTGGCTGGAGGGCACACGGAACTTCCGAGATCGAAACGTTCCGTGTGCCGGTGCCTGTAGCCGGGGGGCAGCCCGGCTACAGTGCACTGGATGAGCCTGGGCGAAGACCATCACGGAAGTGGGCGTGGCCTTTTCCGGAAGTGGCCTTCGGGTTTTATATATAAGATGATATTCATTGATGAATTGGATTTATGAATTAAACTTGGCAAAGAAACCCTACCAATGTTTTTATTTAAGTTAAATAAATTATTTTATCCAAAACAATTTGGAGTGTTGTTATTCATTAATTAAATTTAAGGTGGATATGTATAGGGGCGCTATTACTTCATGGAAAGGCACCATTGATAAAATGGTGACTTCATGAGGGAATGCGCCTCTTATCAATATACTAGTAAAAAGGCCCGATGCAATTGCATCGGGAGCGCGGTAAAATGAATTGTGTGTATACAGGCGGGTCAGTGGGTAGCAGAGTATAGAGGCGGCTCTGAGGGTAGCAGATTATACAGGCGGCTCTGTGGGTAGCAGAGTATAGAGGCGGCTCTGTGGGTAGCAGAGTATAGAGGCGGCTGTGTGGGTAGCAGAGTATACAGGCGGCTCTGTGGGTAGCAGAGTATACAGGCGGCTCTGTGGGTAGCAGAGTATACAGGCGGCTCTGTGGGTAGCAGAGTATACAGACGGCTCTGTGGGTAGCAGAGTATAGAGGCGGCTCTGTGGGTAGCAGAGTATAGAGGCGGCTCTGTGGGTAGCAGAGTATAAAGGCGGCTCTGTGGGTAGCAGAGTATACAGGCGGCTCTGTGGGTAGCAGAGTATACAGGCGGCTCTGTGGGTAGCAGAGTATAGAGGCGGCTCTGTGGATAGCAGAGTATGATGTGGTGGGAGGCTGGAGGGGTGAGGAGAGCAGAGGCTGGAGGGGTGAGGAGAGGTGCAGATGGAGGGGCGACATTAGGGCTGGGCGGCAGGACGTGGCTGCGTGCTGGGGCTGATGGCAGCCCCAGTGACACGGCATTGTCCTGTGCGGCGGGGTGGGGGTTGCAGAGAGGGATCAGCGGATTGGGCGCTGTGTGGTAAAGACAGTACTGTCATGCGATTGGTCCAGGACGCCGAGTCCTGGGCAATGGGCTGGGTGTCCTGCGTTTACAACAGAGCGGGCAAGCCGCTTGCAGGGGCGGCGGGCAATGGGAGTGAGTGGGGCGTGTCAGGCTTTGCAGGCTGACACGGCCTGCTCACTCCCATTGTCCGCCGCTGCCCACAGGACGACGTCAGTGGCTTCCGGCACCCGGCCACAGCCCCTAAAGCGCTACTCCACCAGCATGGGGACAGCGAGGCCCCAGCGGTGAGAGAGCGGTGAGGGGCGGAAGGCATCGGCGGCATCATTGAGCTGGCGGAGGGCGGTGGTGATGTGGGTATTGGGTCATCGGTCGCGGCGGGGCCGACGGTTGGCAGGATAGGGGCGGTGTCAGCTCGTGCGGGTGCGGCTCGCAATGACGCTATTGCGTCATCGCTCGTAGTGCGGCAAAAAATTTTGGAGTTGGGCTACAGTGCCCGAATTCCAAAGTCACGATTATATAAAGGCCCGATGCTATGGCATCGGGAGTGGGGTGACATCAAGATGGGGCGGGCTGTTTGGCATTGGGGGCAGCAGCTGTCACTTTACCCTTTGGGGCATCAGCAGGGGCAGTGTGGGGAGTGAGGGCATGTGGGGGGGTAAGAGGGGTGAGCAGGGGCAGTGTGGGGTGAGTGGGGAGGTGAAAGGGGTAAACAGCGGGAGTGTGGGGTGAGTGGGGGCTGAGCAGGGACAGTGTGGGGTGAGTGGGGGCATGAGCAGGGGCAGTGTGGGTGAGTGGGGGGTTGAGCAGGGGCAGTGTGGGTGAGTGGGGGCATTTGGGGGGGTGAGAGGGGTAAGCAGGGTGTGTGGGTGAGTGGGGGGGGGTAAGCAGGAGCAGTGTGGGTAAGTGAGGGCATGTGGGGGAGGTAAGAGGGGTAAGCAGGTACAGAGTGGTGGCATGAGCAGTGGCAGTGTGGGGAGTGAGGGCAAGTGGGGGGATAAGAGGGATGATCAGGGGCAGTGCGAATGAGTAGGGGGGTAAGCAGGAGCAGTGTGGGTGAGTAGGGGGGTAAACAGGGTCTTTGTGGGTGAGTTGGGTGGGCTATGCAGGGGCAGTGTGGGTGAGTGGGGGCAGTGTGGGTGAGTAGGGGGGTAAGCAGGGGCAGTGTGGGTGAATGGGGGGGCTATGCAGGGGCAGTGTGGGTGAATGGGGGCAGTGTGGGTGAGTAGGGGGTAAGCAGGAGCAGTGTGGGTGAGTGGGGTGGGCTATCCAGGGGCAGGGTGGGTGAGTGGGGGCAGTGTGGGTGAGTAGGGGGTAATCAGGGGCAGTGTAGGTAAGTGGGGGCAGTGTGGGTAAGTGGGGGCAGTGTGGGTGAGTAGGGGGTAATCAGGGGGCAGTGTAGGTAATTGGGGGCAGTGTGGTTAAGTGGGGGCAGTGTAGGTGAGTAGGGGGTAAGCAGGGGCAGTGTGGGTGAGTAGGGGGTAAGCAGGGGTAAGTGGGGGCAGTGTGGGTGAGTAGGTTGTAATCAGGGGCAGTGTGGGTAAGTGGGGGCAGTGTGGGTGAGTAGGGGGTAATGAGGGGCAGTGTGGGTGAGTAGGGGGTAATCAGGGGCAGTGTGGGTAAGTGGGGGCAGTGTGGGTGAGTAGGGTGTAATCAGGGGCAGTATGGGTGAGTAGGGGGTAATCAGGGGCAGTGTGGGTAAGTGGGGACAGTGCGGTGTGAGTAGGGTGTAATCAGGGGCAGTGTGGGTGAGTAGGGGGTAATCAGGAGCAGTGTGGGTAAGTGGGGGCAGTGTGGGTGAGTAGGGGGTAAGTGGGTGCAGTGTGGGAGAGTAGGGGGTAATCAGGGGCAGTGGGGGGGATAGGGGGGTAGGGTGCAATGAGAGTGCGCCGCGATGTGAGGCCGGCGTCCCTGGAAGCTTGAGGAGCGTGGGGTTATAGCAGACTGCAGCCCCGGTGGGCTTGCAGGCTGCAATGAGAGTGCGCCGCCGCCGCTGGCATCTTACCTGGGGGAAGCAGCGGCGGGCACAGTGTCTGATGAAGGCGGCCGCAGATGGTTGCGGCGGGCCGTTTTGTAAAGCCGCTCCCCCTGGCTTCTGCCTGAGGGCTCGCACTGTGGAACGGACGGTGCGGCCCTGGCAGCGGGGGAGCGGGGGAGCCGGTGTGTGTAGCGGGGGAGCAGGTGCGTGTAAGCCGGTGCGTGTAGCAGGGGAGCTGATGCGTGTAGCGGGGGAGCCGGTGCGTGTAGCGGGGGAGCCGGTGCGTGTAGCGGGGGAGCCGGCGCGTGTAGCGGGCATTGGTGGGGGGAAACTAAAATATATTATTATCAAAATCAGGGTCCCTGTCTCCAAGGACCCCATAGTAACTGCACAGTTTGCTTCTAGTGCAGTTCAGGACCTGCGGTGATGTCACAGTCACGTGACCCGCGGTTACCATGGAGTAAGCTGGTGTCACGTGACTGTGACATCAGCACAGGTCCTGGACTGCAGTAGAAGAGTAGAAGAGCACTGCAGGCACCGGGAGCCTGCGGCAGCCACCGGAAGCCTGGAGGAAGGCGGCGGAAGATGGCGGGGGCTCGGGGAGAGGTGAGGAATTTTTTTTTTTTTTAACTGTAGTGCGGCTGCGGCTCGTGATGACGCTGCGCGTCATCACTCGCAGTCGCGCAAAGGAGCTTGGGATTCGGCGACAACGCCCGAATTCCCAACTCGCGATTATGTAAGTAGAAGTTCTTTTATTTGGTTATTAAAGGGTTAATAGAGGCTTGTGGTGAAATGGGAGGTGCTATGTAAACATCTGTTTGCGCGCCTAAAAATGCAAATGGTGATTGGTTAAGAGAGGGGGAGAGGAGTGGGGGTCAGTGCTATATAAGGTGACGGTTCCTGTCAGGAACGTCACTTTACCTCAGGAGTTTGAGGAAGCCCCGCCCTCTCGCCCCTTTTGTTTTGATGTTATTTGATGATATAGGTTGGGTTCTTTGTCCGAAGTCCGGGTCATCCAATAATTTGGGTGGATCCTTAAGGAATTAAATTAAATACAATTTTATGGATGAAATTATTTATTCAAGTTAATGGAAGTTATTTATTATTGATGATATTCATTGATGAATTGGATTTATGAATTAAACTTGGCAAAGAAACCCTACCAATGTTTTTATTTAAGTTACCGTATATACTCGTGTATAAGCCGACCCGTGTATAAGCCGACCCCCCTACTTTTGCCCCCAAAACCTGGGAAAATCTATTGACTCGCGTATATAAGCCGAGGGTGGACCCCAGCACAGGTATACAGCCCCCAGCAGTATGATATACAGCAGGCCCCAGTGGTATATACAGCAGCCCCAGTGGTATTGCAGCCCCTATATACAGCAGCCCCAGTGGTATTGCAGCCCCAGTGGTGTATACAGCAGCCCCAATATACAGCAGCCCCAGTGGTATTGCAGCCCCAGTGGTATTGCAGCCCCTATATACAGCAGCCCCAGTGGTATTGCAGCCCCAGTGGTATTGCAGCCCCAGTAATGCAGGGCCCCTATATACAGCAGCCCCAGTGGTATTGCAGCCCCAGTGGTATTGCAGCCCCTATATACAGCAGCCCCAGTGGTATTGCAGCCCCAGTAATGCAGGGCCCCTATATACAGCAGCCCCAGTGGTATTGCAGCCCCAGTGGTATTGCAGCCCCTATATACAGCAGCCCCAGTGGTATTGCAGCCCCAGTGGTGTATACAGCAGCCCCTATATACAGCAGCCCCAGTGGTATTGCAGCCCCAGTGGTATTGCAGCCCCTATATACAGCAGCCCCAGTGGTATTGCAGCCCCAGTAATGCAGGGCCCCTATATACAGCAGCCCCAGTGGTAGTATACAGGCAGCCTCAGTAATGCAGGGCCCCCCCCTCATGCTCCGGTCACCTGTAAAGCAAATTATACTTATCAGTGCCCGCTGCCGTCCGCGCCCGCATCTGCCGACATCCCGATCCTCCGTCTTCATGTGACTTCTTCCTGCTTCCTGTGCGCGTCGCCGGTAATGACGTCATTGCCTGCGACGCGCACAGAAGCAGGAAGAAGATGCATGAAGATGGAGGATCGCGATGTCGGCAGATGCGGGCGCGGACGGCAGCGGGACACTGATAAGTATAACTTGCTCTACAGGGGACCGGAGCATGAGGGGGGGGGCCCTGCATTACTGGGGATGCAGGGGCTGCTTTATACCGCTGTATACAGCAGCCCCCGCACTGACTCGCGTATAAGCCGAGGGGGGTACTTTTCAGCCCAATTTTTGGGCTGAAAAACTCGGCTTATACGCGAGTATATACGGTAAATAAATTATTTTATCCAAAACAATTTGGAGTGTTGTTATTCATTAATTAAATTTAAGGTGGATATGTATAGGGGCGCTATTACTTCATGTAAGAGTTACTGGAAACATAGAAAGCACAACTGTAGGGAAGCACTTTAGGGAGGGGTCACACGACTGTATTCTCTTTATCTGAAAAAACAAAATGGTCCGATTATTCTGGTCAAACCCTGATCGAAGTTTGATCACAATACGATCAGGGTGGTATCAGTTTTTCTTGGAGGTAGACTAAAAAAATAAAGTTTCTCCACCTTCTACATTATGTCAATCCAGGAAAATTGGACCATAACTGGATGTACTCCAAGTGCAGTCCAATGTTTTTCATGGACCCATTGTCTTGCATCATCGATTTTCTGATTCTTGGATGAAAATCGGACATGTCTCCAATTATTTTTTCTCAGACCAGTTGATGTGAGAAAAAAAAAAATCAGACATGATCACAGCCTGATGCGCCCACAGGCCGTGGGGTACTCGGGGCCGGGCCAGTGCTGTCTCTCTGGGATATCACGGTAGTCGTGACCCGGTCCTGTGGCCTGGGCGCAGTCCAAAAAGGGAGGGTTATTTACAGGGAATTTGTCGACCTGTGGGATGTGGTCAGTGGGGCCACCGCTGCTGCAGAACCTCTGGGGGCCATGGATGGCAGCTGGAGATGGAGGCTTTCTTGCTCAGCACGGGTACTTTACTGGCAACTCGTCACAGCAGCTCTCAAATAGTTCACACAGTGCACAGTTACGGGTAGCTGGCCGGGTAGTCACCAGAGGATGGCTTGTCTCTGAGGCCCTCCGCGATGTTCCTTCTTTAGTCACTCTCTGACCTTTCTCTATCTGCGCTTTTACTTGTTTACTTGAACGTTGCAAACAGTTCTTACTCCAAGCAAAAGTCCTCATGAAAGTCTGAGTCCACGGAAAAAGCAACATTTACATCACTATAACTATATTCAGGACCAGGGTATTGCAATTTTACTTATCGCATTTGTGTACACGCAGGGTGCACCATCCACTGGGCCCTGCATATCTCTCACAGCTCATCCGGTCATCCCCCTCCAGTTCTTCTTCCTCAGGGTTTGGCCGGCTGGACGGCTCCTCAGCTTCGTCGGGCTCCGCTCCTGCTTGAAGCTAAATGGCTTGCCCTCTCTCTCTTATGTGTGCCGTATGACAGGCAGCTCAAGTCCTTCACTTTCTCTACCCTGCACGGGGGCGTCAGTGTTTCTAAACTCTATATGCTGCTTTGCCTCCTGACACAGTGTGGCTGGGAAATCTGGAATTCCCCACCCTCTGGTATTGACTACCAGGATGTGTAACCCTGTAGTGTCTCGGACCCAGTGTCTGTTCTCTGGGCTTTCATCTGAGGCGAGCACGGTGCTCTTAGTCTTCCCCAGGCTTTCCTATCCTTCCTCCACAGACTCTCTCCATGGCTGTTCTGTTCTCACTCCCTTCTTCTTGCTCTTTCCACTACACCTAAGCTCCTCCCACCAGGGCTGGGTCTCCCAGGCAAACAAGTTAAACCTTTAGTTCCCCTATTCTAGGTGTGCGAATGGAGGGATGAGGGCTTCAGATCAACATCACATCCCCCTGATGACAGGAATACTAGACACACTGTCTTGGGTGCAATACCCCTTTAGTGGCGCCATGACCAGTGGGGCACGTAATAAACAGTCGTGGGCAGGAGTCCTAATGGTAAGTCTCTGGCCATAACCACCAAAACTGTTGGATAATCTTAAAAATCAGCACTCTGAATAAAACTACAGGTACACTACATTGGGTTGGGTTACACAGTTTATTCAATGAATACCAGACACAGATGACAGCCTTTGTCATCGCTCCCCTCAAGATCTCCGTAATGTATAACAAACGTCTGCCGAGGTTGTGTCCTCGGTAATGGCAACTTGGTCCATATCCCATTCAAAGAAGTGATAGCCCAGGAATAAAACACCCCAGCCTGGACTCCCAACATACAATCACACATATTGCCATTTGTATCTTTTTGTACCACAGCGTTACGGAGTCAGTAAGCCAAATATCCTACTCTGACTCCTCAATTTCCCTGAATCCAACTCTGACTCCATCCAAAATGGGCACCGACTCCAGCTCCACAGCCCTGGTCTGCACCCCATATAGAGATGGCGAATCATAGTAACGTGATAGATCATGAGCTGAACTTGTGCCATCACTCAGCTGTGATATATAGCCACCCTGCTGGGACGGCTCCCAGCTGTTTCATCAATTAGATTCCACAGTCAGGAGTTACATATGAAAGGTTTGACAGTGAGAGGCTCCCTCTGTCAGCTCATTGGGCACCCGCTGTACAATCGCAGGGCAACGATACATTGCCAAGGCAGAGAGGACCCAAATAACACTAACAGGGAAACAAATACGTATAATGCAATTAAAGAATGTAATACTTCAAAGTCCCTTTTTTGAGGGCCATAAAAATATTGTAAAATAAAATTAAGTTTTCAAAGCATAAAAATTTGAACCGGAATTTTTTTTTTTCAGAAAACAGAAAAACTATGCAAAATGATTAAGTATGTACGGGTATAGCAATGACCTGTACTGTAAAGTTTTGACATTATTTATTTATCTTGCACAGTGAAGAGGAAAGAAAAAAATAATAATAGAAGAATTGAAAAATTACAAAATGATATTACCCCCTTTATGTGGCAGCTAATTTCCCTTTTTTCGGTTTCATTTTTTCCTGTCCTTCTTCCGAGAGCTGCAATGTTTTTAATTTTTCTGTCCATATAGACCAGGGATCTCCAACTCCAGGCCTCGAGGGCTGCAAGCAGGTCAAGTTTTCAGGATCTTCTTAGTATTGTACAGGTGATAATTGAATCACCTGCACTGATGATGATTCCAACCCTTGTGCAATGCTAAGGAAATCCTGAAAACATGACATGCTTGTGGACCTCGAAGCCAGGAGTTGGAGATCCATGATATGGACATATTAGGGCTTGGTATTTGCAGGACGAGTTGTCTTTTTGAGTGACACCATTAAGTTTAACACATAGTGTACTCAAAAACAGAAAGGTGCGGTGAAATTGCGAAAATAACCCCAGAATTCTGACATTGGGGGGAATTGTTTTTATTGTGTATTTTGCGTGGTAAAAATTTCCTGGCAATATGTTTTTTCTCATCGGTATGCATATGGTGATACCAACATTGTCCAATCTTTTTATTATATTAATGGTGAAAAAAAGTATATCACAAGCCCAGTCATACACTATCTAATTGTGGCACCCAGGGGTTAAGTGCCACAGTAACATCACAAGGGTTAACTCACCACACAACACTGGACACTGCACTAGTACCTGTAGGCCAGAAGGGGGAGCTCAAGCAGCTCCCTGATATATTCTGGTCTGAGGAGGAAGTATTTAGTTGACAGTTCAGTTTAGTGCAGGGAGCACTAGGAGGAGGACCTGTAAATGGGAGCAGTGCTGAGCTCCTGACAGGGACCACTGACTACTTTCATGCCTGATGCCAGGGTCTGAGGTGAGGAGTACAAGAAACAGAGGAACATATCTGGGAGACTGAGTTACCTCATAACTCGCCCCAGAGGAGCGCAGAGACCGGATACCGGATCCAAATCTGTGACTGAAACAGACAGCACAGAAAACACCGTGATAGTGGAGGTTGTAGATCTACACTGTACCTCAGCAAAGCAACACAGCGGGGTCAGAAGCACACAGAAAGACTCAAGTTGCCTAGCAAAGTGGGTACCTGTGAGGAGAATCAGGGCCAGCAGCCCAGCTAAAGCGGCTGCAGGGCTACACACACAGCGCAGCAGCGGGAAGCTGTGGACCTGGACAGGGTGGGAGCAACCCAGTCCCGGTACAGACTACGTGGACAGTACTCTGCTACCAACATCTGCAGTAAAGCCTTGGAAAAACTTCAAAACCGTGAATCTGTGTGATCCTTGTGCTCCAGTCCTGCATTCTCTCACAAGAAGCTATCATCTCTACTACTACCCTATCTTGCAATCCTGCAATATCCATAGCACCATCTATAGACTATTACTACCACTGCCCGGGGGAACCCAGCTCTACCTGCGGGGAGCCATTACATCCCCAGCTGCCCAACATCATCCCCGGAGGTTCTGCAGCAGCGGTGGTCACCCTGACCACAACCCGTGAGTGGCATCACGACAAACTCCCCTGTAAATATTCCCCCATTACTTGCGGAACCCGGGACACGGTCCGGATTAAGACCGCCGTGATTTCCCCAGCAGTACCCCGTCTGGTACCGAGTTTCCCGTCCCAGTGGGCTCCACATAATGATCGGCACATTGTAGCGCTTGTCAGATAAAAGCACCGCACTGTAAACCAGGCTGAGAGGAGAGTGAGTTCTGATCACTGAGAGATAGCTGCACCCCACCAGTGACGTGCACAGGCTGCTGTCACTCAGAGAGGTAGCCCCACCCCTACCAGTGATGTGCGCAGACTGCTGTCACTCATTGCGAGGTAGCCCAGCCCCCTTGAGTGACGTGCCCAGACTGCTGTCACTCAGAGAGAGGTAGCCCCACCTTCCCCAGTGATGTGCCGAGACTGCTGTCCCTCACAGAGATGTAGCACCACCCCCACCAGTGACGTAAAGACTGCTGTTGCTCAGACAGGTAGCCCCGCATCCACTAGTGATGTAAAGATTGCTGTCACTCAAAGAGAGGTAACCCTACCCCCACCAGTGACCTGCTCAGACTGCTGTCACTCACAGAGAGGTAGCCCTGCCCCCACCAGTGACGTACCCAGACAGCTGTCACTCACAGCGAGGTAGTCACGCCCCACCAGTTACATGCTGTGCTCTCCTTGTCCCATTTGTAGCACCCTGCACGCTACAAAAGGGTACTGCACCCCTGACTGAAGGTTCAGTATGTTTTGTCTTGGTAATGAGTAGTAGAAGCCTGAGGCTCTAGCACCACATGCAAACACCTAGTGATAGGGGGACCAATCAGACAGCCCGTTACTAGGGTAACCAGTCCTGGTTGGCGGAGAGCTAGGCTATATAGTGAGTGGGGAGTGCAGAACAGAGTTAGTTAGGAGTTAAGAGAAGAGTTCATTCAGAAGGGAGCTGCAGAAAGAGTGAGAAGCAGCAGATGAAGCAGAGCTGTAGAGCTACAGAACAGCAGAGAGAAGCTAACGGGGAGGGCACCTCAATCTGGTGACCCAGAAGACAAAGGGGCCAAGAAAGAGAAGGGTAACCAAATACCCTAGCCCAGTCCAAATCACAGTACCGACTCCGAGGTGGCTCAGTCGGCTGAATCCCTGAATCACAAACCCGGAGTGGTCGATGACTTCTTAGGAGCACGATCCAACCGCCCTACACCAAGCACGGTCCCCACCAGAAGCGCTAGACTGAGTTGGGTTCTCCTTGGAGAGATAAGGGGATCCCAAATATCTTAGCGGGCCTGGTCTAACAAGCGGGATCCGTGGAGGGCAGCAGAGCAAGGGACAGTGAGCGTGATAGAGAAGGAACACCAGTGGAGCTTCAGAGGGACACTGTTCATTGCCAGAACCATCCAGTTCGCTACTCTGCAAAGAGAACTGCATTACCCTGTAACCCTGCAGAATACCGGAGTAAAATACCCGTTCAGAGTGAGCAACGTGTCGGTGATTTCTTTCTTTGAACTGTGATTTACCTATCTTGCTCCACAGTGACTGTGCTGCCATACTCCACCATTCCTACTTCCAATACCCCGGAGAAACCGCCCTAGTTGTAGAGGGCTACTACACCTTGCTGCCGTCCATCCCCCGGAGGTATCAACAGCGCTGGTGCCATCACCGGACCTACAGGTGGCGTCACGAACAACTTCATTTATTATTTTTTTTGTTTTTCCCTTTCTCATTGACCACCAGGGCCACAATCTCAGGCACCGCCACCAGTGACCTCCAGCCTGCGCGTGAGATCTGAGTTCCCTGGCCTGGGTGAGTCACATTCCGGTCGCAAGATTGGAAGTAGCAAAACCAGAATTACAACAGTTGAATACAGCAGCCACAGAGAGATTCGCTTACAGGAGCAGGCTAGGTACGAGAAGTATATTAGGAAAGTGTTATGGAGAGTTATGACAAATGAACGGGGACAACACAACAAATTACATCAATGGAAAAAAATGGAGAATGATATCTCAATGTAGTGACAATGTAGTGTTTTTATTGTGCAAAGTAAAACCTAAAACGGCAGTATTACCATGTTTATAAGGCATAGAGAATGTGTGGCACCTCTCTGGCTAGGTGCCACAGAGAGGTATTACATTCGGACAATAAATGTGTTATCTCTGTAAATTGTCAGCTTAGGGTTTAACCTGTGGAGTATCAAGTTACACACACACAGGACTAGGCCACCTTAGTATAGGGGGACTGGTTATTTAGTAGGTCCCAAAAGGGGGTGGAGCCTAGGTTAGAGTAGTAAGAGTTGAGTGACAGTTACCAGAGACAGTGCTGGGAAGGCAGTCAGTGAAGACGCGCCTGACAGTACCGCTGACAGGAGGGACCCCCATCTTTAAGAAGGAGCCCAGGACAGAAGGGGATGGAGCCGGCTGGTATCGTTTGGGGAAGCACCGGTAGCACGGGAAACCAAGGCGGTCAGTAGTTTACCCCTGGCCGCAAACCGACGAGCTGCGGGCCCATAATCATCGGGTTGCCATTAGCAACACAAAAGGCACCTCACCTCTCAGGACTGAAACTGGTTCAGGACACTATAGGTAACGGGCCGAATTCCCTTGGCAGGAGAAGAAATAGGGAAACACTCCTGTCCATACCGGTAAGGAACAAACCTTACAGTGCCTACAAGTAGACTTCAACCCCCTGCAGATTTAGCTGGTTGACACATGCGGAATTAACTTGGCATTGTGACATTTGGACTGTAGATCAGCCTGGAAGTGGAAAATGCAGTGCCACAAAAATTTTTTTTTTTTTTTTTTTTTTTTTTTAATTTTTTTTATTTAAAGCGTTAAAAGTTAATTCAGAGGGTCATTTATTATTCAACCCCTCAAACCACCAGCATTCTGTTTGGTCCCCCTAAAGTATTAAGAAGTAGTTCAGGCACAAAGAACAATGAGCTTCACATGTGTGGATTAATTATCTCTTTTGCCAGCCTTTTCTGACTATTTAAGACCCTCCCCAAACTTGTGAACAGCACTCATACATGGTCAACATGGGAAAGACAAAGGAGCATTCCAAGGCCATCAGAGACAAGATCGTGGAGGGTCACAAGGCTGGCAAGGGGTACAAAACCCTTTCCAAGGAGTTGGGCCTACCTGTCTCCACTGTTGGGAGCATCATCCGGAAGTGGTAGTCTTGTGAAACTACTGTTAGCCTTCCACGGCTTGGACAGCCTTTGAAAGTTTCCTCCTGTGCCGAGGCCAGGCTTGTCCGAAGAGTGAAGGCTAACCCAAGGACAACAAGGAAGGAGCTCCGGGAAGATCTCATGGCAGTGGGGACATTGGTTTCAGTCAATACCATAAGTAACGTACTCCACCGCAATGGTCTCCGTTCCAGACGAGCCCGTAAGATACCTTTACTTTCAAAGCGTCATGTCAAGGCTCGTCTACAGTTTTCTCATGATCACTTGGAGGACTCTGAGACAGACTGGTTTAAGGTTCTATGGTCTGATGAGACCAAGATCGAGATCTTTGGTGCCAACCACACACGTGACGTTTGGAGACTGGATGGCACTGCATACGACCCCAAGAATACCATCCCTACAGTCAAGCATGGTGGTGGCAGCATCATGCTGTGGGGCTGTTTCTCAGCCAAGGGGCCTGGCCATCTGGTCCGCATCCATGGGAAGATGGATAGCACGGCCTACCTGGAGATTTTGGCCAAGAACCTCCGCTCCTCCATCAAGGATCTTAAGATGGGTCGTAATTTCATCTTCCAACAAGACAATGACCCAAAGCACACAGCCAAGAAAACCAAGGTCTGGTTCAAGAGGGAAACAATCAAGGTGTTGGAGTGGCCTAGTCAGTCTCCTGACCTTAACCCAATTGAAAACTTGTGGAAGGAGCTCAAGATTAAAGTCCACATGAGACACCTAAAGAACCTAGATAACTTGGAGAAGATCTGCATGGAGGAGTGGGCCAAGATAACTCCAGAGACATGTGCCGGCCTGATCAGGTCTTATAAAAGACGATTATTAGCTGTAATTGCAAACAAGGGTTATTCCACAAAATATTAAACATAGGGGTTGAATAATAATTGACCCACACTTTTATGTTTAAAATTTATAAAAATTCAACTGAGCAACATAACTTTTTGGTTTGTAAGATTTATGCTTCTGTTAATAAATCCTACTCTCGTTTGCAGTTTGAAGGCCCTTACTTATTGGCATCTTATCAAACCAGCTAAATCTGCAGGGGGTTGAAGACTACTTGTAGGCACTGTACCTACTAGCTACAGACCGTGGGACTGGCAGGAGAGCTCTGCAAGGGTAGTAAATAGTGAGAAGAACAGCTTAGACGCCGAAAGACTTGAGAAGGAACATCTGGAGACTACATAAGGGGGACCCTGAACCGGCAACAAACACCCGTAAAACCAGACTGTACCGTGTGTCACCTTAACATCTGCCGGTACCCGGTAAAGTGGAGTTAGAGTTGAACTGGTCTCTGTGATTCTTCTCGCCGGTGCCCGGAGGGCTCCAACACCATCAGCAGCATCTCACCAGAGGGGTAAGAACAACAACAACTACTCCCTCATTCCCCTTCACCATCCTCCATCACCGCTGCCCTGAGGTAAAAGCTCCACCTGTGGGGAGCTGTACCACACTTAGCTGCACCCACCATCACCTCAGCAGCCGGCTTGCAGCGTTGGTATCCATATTGCCGGTAACTACAGGTGGCGTGACGTACCCTTGTAAATATTCCCTCCTCCCTCATCTAACAAATGACAGCCAGGGCACGGAACCGGTAACCCGACCACCTGTGATTCCCCCAATTAAAACCATCAAACACAGGCCCAGTATCCAAGTACCACTTGCCCTGGGCTCATCAAATGCTGTAAATATAAAACAACAATGAAGAATTAGACTATGTTCACACCGGACATGTTCTTGATCTGTTTTAGGTACTGCATTTTTTTTTTAAACTTCACCAAAAATGGATCAGTCACTGCATCTTTCCACAAAGTGAATTTGGTATTTCAATTTGCTGTTCAGATGTCAGTGTTTTTGACTGCTGTGATAGTGGTGCAGTAAGTGAGTCCAGAAAATAATGAGCGTCAATTATTGCTCCATTTTTCTGCTGTGCTTTACACACACCCACGCTTCATTACGTACCTCCCCAGTGATCCCACGGCGAGACCCGGTGATGGCTTCCTTCCAGGCATCGGCAGGACCTGCGAGTACTGTACTGCCCATGTTACTCAGCCTGAGAGTCACATGGTGCCAGGTCCTGTAAGCACTTGTACTTCTCGCAGGTCCTGCCGGTGCCTGGAAGGAAGACATCACCAAAGCTCACCGTGGGATCCCCAGGGAGGGAGAGGGTAAGAAAGTGTGTGTGTGTCTCTGCCTGTGTGTCTGTCTGAGTCCCCGAAAATGGAGCAAAAAAGTAGCACAAATGGATGATTTATTTGTGATGCTTTTTCGCAAAAAGAGGATCCATTTTTGGTGCAGAACTCCACCAAGAATAGATCAACAAAAAATGGAGCACAAACGCTCTGTCTGAATGAGGACAACTGTTTTTTTTCCAAGCTAAAAAATTCAATAACTGATGCACAGTCCAAAATGTTGACGTTAAGAAAAATACAACACATCCTCCATACATCCTCCATGTACACCTTATGTTAATGGAAAAGATAACTCCTCATAGATTTCCATCATGGAAAAAAATATGCAAATTAGGTAGGATACGCTGTAAATCTGATATAACTTTAAAATGATGTAAATGACCTAAACCTGCAGAAAATTAAAACATACAAAAAAAGAACTGGAGAAAAAAAGCAATGGTTGAATTTAATTTTTTCAATTTTTCGCCCCCACCAAACAAACAATTGATAACAGTTATACAATAATAAATGTATCCCAAAATGGTGCTATTAAAAAGTTTAAAGTTTTACTCTTCCTGCAGGAAAGAAGACGCTGTCATGGGGCTATTTCAACAACAAAATAAAAAGAAAATGTCTGACTGCACTGTAGAATGAACTAAAAATAACAAAAAAAAGAGATTTAATGGGTTATTGAAAAGCAGGACATGGGTAAGGTGGGGAACAATGCGATGTCTGCACGGTGCCTACACGAGCCTACCTCTCCTGGCGGGTCTGCTCCTCCGTCGTCTCCATGGCACATTCTAATGAGTTCTGTAGAGACTGCAGCTGGTTGAGTGTTTCTTTCAGCAAAAAACGTGTCACAAACTGTTCCAGTTTTGAGGCATTTTGATATTGCTGAAACAAAGCAAAGACTCACATGAGAGACATGAGACATGAATTACTTTATATCATTCCAAAATGCAATTAAATGCTTAACCCTCCGAGCCGCTCTTTGCTCTGCACCGAGGGCCGTCAGATGACTCACAGTACACTGCGAGGACGAGAAGTCGGAAGAAATTAACAAGACCGGAGATGTAACTAAGCATTGTCTGAGAGGAGATGCATCTTTTAGTAATTCTTTTTATATGTCAAAGCAGAATGTTCAAGGAAGATGACGGGTAAAAGAACATGTCTACTTTAACAAACTTATTTTCTATGAACCCCCGGTGGGTGTAATTAAGAGAAATACTTCTTCCAGCTCAGCATTCTTCTTGAGCAATAGCTACTGTGTCCCCATAAATATTAGGAGATGGCTGTGTAAACAGGTACATGGATGTAACGGCACAGAGAAGGTAGACATAGTGGCAACATGAACCAACAATTATTATTTATGTCTAGGGCACAATGTAAAAAAAGGAAAAAACAATATTGGAAATACAGTAAACTATTTTACAATTTTCCTTCCCTGCCTCTTCTATGCATTGGCATCTCCTCTCCCCGTAGCCTCCTTATCGGCGCCTGCGCAGATTCCTCTTTGTTCACGTGAGCGCCCTGAATGTCTGCGGCAGTAAGAGGTGACGTCAGCCTTGATCAGCATTGCGGTTTCTATGGCAATGCTGTCCTGGGGTGACCGCGGTTACCGGCCGCTACCCCCGCGATTCATTTATTCAGGTAATTGAGCTCACCCCCAGGACAGCATTGCCATAGTAACCGCAACACTGTCCAAGTATGACGTCACCGCTTACAGCCGCAGGTTTCTTACTTACGGATGTGTTCTTCCTCCCCATGGTTTCTGATGTAGCACAGATGAGTGTGTCCAACAAGACAGAAGACAAGGATTGTGGAGTGGTACAAGGGTGGGGAGTCACTAAGATAGAGTCACTGAGTTTTTGTGTTTTTATTTATGATCAAAAAAATTCTCTCTATATCTTGGCTTTTTTTTAACCATTTATTAGAGATTCTTAATGGCTAGGTGTAATTTGGCCCGAAATTAAGAATCTTAGCGCTTAATACCAGCTGGTGATACAAAGCCAGGCAGCTGGGGGTGGCAGCACATAGCTGTCTGCATTATGTGTGCTGAGAATCAAAAATACTGAAGAGTGCTATGTCATTTTATTAAAATTATTTATTTATTTTTACACTACTATATGTTTGAGGTGTCCAACAGCCAATCACAGACGCTGTCACAGAGAATGGGCATCTGTGTTTGGCTGCTGGAACCAGCCCATACATTCTACTATACTAACCATACTAGAATGTATTGGCTGATTGTAGATTACTTGAACAGCCAATCACAGACGCCCATTCTCTGTGACAGCGTCTGTGATTGGCTGTTGGGTCCGTCACACATATTGTAATGTAAAAATAAATAATTTAAAAAAATGACATAGCGCTCTACAGTATTCTTGATTCTCAGCACAGATAAAGCAGATAGCTAAGGGCTGCCACCCTCAGCTGTCTGGTTTTACCTCTGCTGGTGATTAAATTACAGGGAAGCCCATTATTTTTTTTAATTATTTAAATAAATAATTTTAAAAAATATGTGGGTTCTCATCATATTTTGATCGCCAGCCTGGTAAAAACATGCTGGGATTCTCAGCGTAGTAAGACGCAAGCGTTCTGGGCCACACCATGCCGACAACCACAGCCTGCAGTTGGCCCTGAAAATGGCCCATTCATCACAGCACCATTTCTAGATGCTTTACCCGGCTATTCCAGTGGCACTGGTGGCAGTGGCATGCTGGGTAATAAGGGGTTAATACCAGCTTTGTATTGCCAGCTAGTAATAAGCCCTGGTACTCTTAATTTTAGGTCATTAAGAATTTCTAATAAATTGTTAAAAGAACACAACAGAGAAAAATCATTTTGTTATAAATAAAAACACAAAGACACTTAGTAACTCCATCTTTATTACTCCCTCCCCTCCACGATCCTTGTCTTCTTTCTTGCTGGACACACACAGCTCTGCTACATGGGGAGGAAGAACGGGTCTGCTCCCTGTGGTCTCTGATCACTGAATGACTGAGTAATAGACTTGCGGCTGTAAGCGATGATGTCACCCTTGGACAGCGTTGCGGTTACTTTAAGAACATGTCCTGTGGTGAGCTCACTTACCCGGATGCTAGCCTTGCGGTCTCATAACACTGAATAACTGAGCTGCGGGGATAGTGGCTGGTAATTGAGCTCACCCCAGTTCAGCATTGCCATAGTGACCATCAAAACACAAAAGGACGGCACCTCATAGATTGGTGGTATTTTTAAATCTTTATTTTATTCTGTCTCCCATGCGACATTTTGATCCAAACAGGATTTTTATCAAGTAATCGCAACGCTGTCCAAGGATGACGTCACCTCCTACCGCCGCAGCTGTCTGCTCAGTCATTCAGGGTGACTGCATGAGCAAACAGGAAACTGCTCAGACGATGAAGAGGAGGCTGCGAGGAGAAAAGAGGCGCTGAATACATAGAAGAGGCAGGAAAGACCGTAGAGGAGTGAGGTCCAGACACTAAGAGGATCCATCGGACCATGTGAGTATTCATTTACATACAGGGCTGGAAATCTTATAAAGTCATTATTTAGGAGTATAGGGAGGGTAGAGGGGTTAAAGCCACATTCATAAGGTGCAGCATAGGCTCTAATGAAGGTGGCACTTTTAGTTTAATAAGCCCTAAGGGGTTGACAGGTTTGAAATTGGTGAACGTTTGGGGAAGATGCGCTCATCTCTATTTATCATACATTTATATGTCGGTATCCTGTTGTCGGAACTGTATACTATGGAGTATAGATTTCTTTTTAATGGGAGCCAACAGCAAATTCATGCAACTTCAGGGGCATATGTAATCCACAAGGATGTTGTAGATCCAACATGGATAAGCTCGTCTACATGTAACTCTGGAGCTATCGGAGATGTTATCACTGATAGTATTATAGTATTTTAGAGAACAAAGGGGTTTGTCTCTTTAAATAAACAAAACCAATCTGTATAATAACCAGGGCTTATTGAGGTGACACAATGGCCCTGAAAGGCTTCTGACCATCTCCAACCTGTCCTCCAGTATATCCATATATTGCGCTTCAGGCACATTTACTGTCTCTTGCTATTTGCTAACACGGACGAGTTATGTATTTGCCATCTCTTGTACTGGGAAAACAACAAGTAATTTAATATGTCAACTCATCTGTGAATAAGATTCAATTGAGCAGAGCAAAAATTAAACCTTTGTAGAAATTACCCTTAATGAATTGTCACATTAACTGGTATATGGAGCAACACACAGCATTGTTGTGACAAAACAAAAACTGTAATTCTATGTTGTACAGAATGAATAATAACGAGAGGACTGTGCAATGGGAGAGAAAGAGCCGACTCCGTTATATACACCGTTTCTAACAGCCGGGCAGACGGCACCTTGATACGTTCACTGTACAAGTGTCGGACCCGATCTTGTATGTTCTTCTAGCACATTACATGAACTGCTCTCTGCAGCCAGGAGAAATCTGTCATATACCTGTCTCCATCCATTCATTTGCAGAGTGGCTGACACATTGTGACACAGTAGAGCCCAATGTTAAAGGCTTTAGCCAAGAAAAAATGAAGAATACCTGCTGCGCATGTAGACAGTCCACTGATGTCTTTCGTATCAACATGAACAAAGCCTTCCCAAAGCTGTGACTTGACTCTGGCCCTGGTGGTAACATCAACAGTTTGGGCTCCACCTTGTTAGTAAAATAGCAGGCAAACTATTGTCTTAAAGGGAATCCATCACAGCATTTGACCTTTCTAAACTATTAATACGGGCATACAGGTTATAGAATGCTGAAAATAAGCATACTTGTCTGACTCATATCAGGTGCCTTGTTGGGAAGAAATCATATGTTATCACTTTATATAAATGAGCTGTTCCAGGTTATGGGGCAGATGCTGTCTGGAAGATAACTCCACCTCCAGAACTCCTGAGTGAAACAAGTAACTGAAATTGGACCGCAAAAATCTACTTTGTCTTCTTGTAAGCACGTTTTTTTTACAGCTCTGCTGTATTGTAACAATGTTGCACCCTGTGTGTGAGATCAAGGCTGAAAATGAGAGGAACCTGCAACCTGTCTCAGGTATAATCACACAGAACTCTATTGTCAGATCAGGGAGGCAGAGAGCGGACATCACACATCACACTGGTAACACCTCCTTCTATTTAAAATAATCTCTGGAGGCAGAGTTATTTTCCAGGCAGCATCCGCCCCATAGCCTGGAATAGCTCATTTACATAAAGTGATAAACAGGGGCGTAAAGGATTGCAGTTTCAGGGGTCACGACCGCGACCAGGCATGGGCGTACAGGGGCCTGCCAACCTCAGCACCTGCTTCAGATGGCTGGGCATCCCCGAGGGAACCAAGGAGAGGTGGTACTTATTTTTTTCTTCATCAGTGAGTACATAGTGGCCTAAGGACTTTTGGGGGATGGTGCATTAAATGATATGAGGCTACATCTAATATATACTTACCTAAAATTGTCCATCATCTATTTCTGTCCGGATGTCCCCGAATCCAACAATCTACCTCGTTGCACCAGAAATATGCCGACCGCCATGTTGGAACAACCAAGAGATGGATGTTCTAATATGGTGGTAACGACTACTAACGCCACAAATCCCCCCCCCCGCGCCCCAGCCGACCACAGCCCCGCTCCTACCAGTCAGCATGGCTTCCCCTTGCTACCCGGTGTCACCCATTATCAGGTCTCCGCTGGCCCCCCTAGCATGTCATTCAGCCTCCAGTAGCTCACATCTCATTGCCTCTCAGACTACAGGGCCTTTGATGATGTCACAGTCACGTGCTAATGAGTCGGTCGACAGGGTAGGGGTACTCGGATACTGGGATGCTTCGATGGGGAATCACGGCTGGTCGGTTCCCGGTTCCGTGCCCTGGACCCTCAGTGGCGGAGATGGTGGGGGAAGGA